>JAAGEH010000426.1:19351642-19465901 GCA_011751065.1 Lasiurus cinereus
TTCACATTTTTGGATTCTTTTCTCTTCTTGCTTTTCCAGTTGAATGTTTTCTGCTTCTTTATATTTCAAATTTTTGACTTGATCCTTGCCTTTCTCTAGTCTGCTGTTAGTACTCTGCATAATAGTTTTCATTTCAGTCAGTGTCTTTATCATCTTCTCTTGGGTCTCACTAAATTTATCCATCTTTTCTAGCATATTCTTGCAAAACCTTATAGGCGTGGTTTTGAACTCTATATCCAGTCGTTTTTTTTCCTCCATTTCTTTTGCTTGTAATCCCTTCCCTTGTCTCGGCATTTTCACTGTGCTGGGGAAACTTCTGTGCTGGATTCAGCCGAAGAAGCCTCTGCTGAGCTTGGGAGGGTGGAGTCTCAGGGCTTAAGGGACCGCCTTGCCTTCCAGTCGGCCCCGCCCTCCACGGCCCCTGAGTCTCACGTGACTGGGTAATGGCTGGAGCGGTCCTTGTGCGCTCGCGCACCCACAGCGCCTCTGACCGCTGTCTTTCCGGCTCCCCTGCGAACCAGGACCACACGAGTCTAGGTCCCCAGGGTTTCGCCCAAAACAGGGGCCCAGTGGACTCAGAAGTGGCGCAGTTGGGAGGGTCTGTCTCCCGCCCACTCGCGAAAGCCAGCGGCACAATCGGCAATCCGTCCTCCGCGTGGTGCCGTGCGCGACCAGACCTCCGATCCTTTGCAACTCCCCTAAATTTCCGTGCACCTCTCCCTTTTCACAGTCCAAACTCCCCCCGTATGAGTTTCGGCTGGATCTGGGGTTCAATGCCGTTGGGAGTCTCCGTTTCCCGCCCGCCAGAGAAAGCCAGCCAGGTACTCCGGCACCCGCTCTCTCAGCTCGCATCTCCGTACCTCAGCTTTTTGCAGCTCCTCTGGGTCTCCGCGAGCCCCTCTCTTTCCCTCTAGTTGTAGAACTTCCACTCAGCCAGCTTTCGTGTGGTTCTGGATGATGTCCGTTCTGTCTTTTAGTTGTAGTTTTGAAATTGTTGTGCGAGGCAGCAGTATAGGTGTTTACCTATGCCGCCATCTTGGATTCTCTCTTTTCTTGTTTTTTGAGATAGACCTGTAAAGCTATGAACTTCCCTCAGGACTGCTTTCACTGTGTCCCATAGGTTTAGGATTGTTGTGTTTTCATTGTCATTCATTTCCAGGATTTTTTAAATTTCTTCTTTGATCTCTTTGGTAACCCAATCATTGTTTAAAAGCATGCTATTCAGTTTCCAAGTGTTTGAATTTTTTTATTGTTTTTATTGTAGTTTATTTCTAATATTATGCAATTGTGGTCTGAGAAGGTGCTTGATATGATTTCAATATTCTTCAATTTGGAGAGATTTTGCCTGTGACCCAATATGTGGTCCATCTTTGAAAATGTTCCATGTGTACTTGAAAAGAATGCATATTCTGTTGCTTTGGGGTGAAATGTTCTATAGATGTCAATTAAGTCCATTTGATCTAGTGAGTCATTTAGGATTTCTGTTTCTTTTCTGATTTTTTGTCTAGAGGATTTATCTATTGATGTCAGTGGGGTATTAAAGTCCCCTACTATGATTATATTGTTGTCCATCTCTCCCTTGATATCTTCCAGGAGTTTTTTTGTTTTTGTTTATGTATTTGGGTGCTCCTCAGAGGCATTTTTAAAAAAATGAAATATCACTGTATTCAATAATCAAAGTTTATAAATGATACCATTTTTATCCAAGTCAAAAATAATAGAAGCTCAGTGCAAAAAACTAACAAAATTTAGAAATAAAAGAAAATCACACTGTCTGGTCAATAAATCCATGGATGTCTTCCCAGGTTTTTTCTCCAAGCATAAATCTGCACATATGTTCTGTGCACATAGTTTCATACCAAATCTCTAAAAGACTGATTATCACCTTTTATTCAGAATTTCTATTATTCTGTAGTGGAGTAGTTTGCAAGTTGACTTCTCTGCCATCTTGCTTAAAATATAGTTTGTTTTCCCCTTAGCAATGGTGAGCATTTCCCCATGTTAGCAAGTATTATTTTACAACACAATTTCAATAGGGCTTAGTAGCCCCATTGAATATCCTATCTAATAAAAGGGTAATATGCAAATTGATTGTCACTCTAACATACAAGATGGCCACCCATGTGGTCAAAGATGGCTGTCCCATGTGGACACAAGATGGCTAGCAGGGGAGGGCAGTTGATGGTGACCAGGCCTCTAGAGGAGGACAGTAGGGGGGGACCAGGCCTGCAGGGGAGGGAAGTTAGGGGGGGGGAACCAAGCCTGCAGGGGAGGACAATAGGGGGGATCAGACCTGCAAGGGAGGAAAAAATTAGGGGCAATTAGGGGTGACCTATTGAGCAGAGGAGGGCAGTTGGGGGTAATCAGGCATACAGGGGAGGGTAGTTGGTGGGGGACCAGGCCTTCAGGGGAGGGAAGTTGGGGGCAATCAGGCCAGTAGGGGAGGGCAGTTAAGGTTGATCAGGCCTCTAGGGGAGGACAATTGTGGGGACCAGGACTGCAGGGAAGGGCAATTGAAGGCAATCAGGCCTGCAGGTGAAGGCAGTTAGGGTTGACCAGGCCAGCAGAGGAGGGCTGTTAGGGGCAACCAGGCTGGCAAGGGGGGAAGCAGTTAGGGGCAATCAGGCTAGTAAGGGGGACAATTAGGGGTGATCAGGCAGGCAGACAGGTGAGTAGTTAGAAGCCAGTGGTCCCAGATTGTGAGAGGGATGTCTGACTGCTGGTTTAGGCCCTATCCCTGAGATCAGGCCTAAACTGGCAGTCCAGCATCTCCTGAGAAGTACCAGATTGGAGAAGGTGTAGGCTGGGCTGAGGGGATGCCCTCCATGCACAAATTCATGCACCAGGCCTCTAGTAAAGAATAAAAGGGCTTAGAGCACTAGCTGATTTGGTTCAGTGGATAGAGCATTGGCCTGTGGACTAAAGGATCCTGGGTTCCTTTCCAGTCGAGTTTGGTTGCAAATTCAATCCTCAGCCCCTATCAGTGCATGTGCAGGAGGCAATCAATCAATGTGCCTCTCTCACAACAATGTTTCTCTCTCTATTCTTCTCCTTCCCTTCCACTCTAAGAATCAATGGAAAAATATCCTTGGGCGAGGATTAACAACAACAACAACAATAACAACAACAACAACAAAATGAAAGAAAGAAAAAGGCTTAGAAAAAAATAAATTAGTAAAGTAAAATATGAACATGATAAAAAGTTTTTAAAATGCAAAAGAGCATCATCATGAAAATAGCAACAGCTAACATGCACCAATGGTCTCAGCTAACATACAACGCAGTCTCCTACGTTTATATATTATTATATTGTATATAACATATACTCATTGTATATGGTGTTATATTGTAAATCATGTATTTAATTATTATACTACCGTGTGAGAGAGACACTATAATTATTCCTATTTCACAGATGACAATGAAGCTTAAACAGGTTGCCTAAAGTCACCAAGCTGGTATAGGGCTGATCTGTAATGTACCCCAGGGAGCCTGATTCTTAGGCTGTACTCCTACAAAAGAGGTAAGTGGCTCTCCTACCTCCATGGAAAGTGCTGTGCAGAGGAGAGATGTGACCTACAGTGAGAAGATTAGGTATGGTGTGTGCACTGGGCTGGACTGGAGGGAGAGATGGCAGGAAGGTTCCAGACAGGGACATCTGTGTGTCTGGGGCAACTGTGCAGTCCAAGCCGAAGGAGAGAGCAGAGAGCAAGGAGCCAAGATGGGTCCACAGACATTGCAGAGGAAGAACCCACAGGCCAAGGTGGGGATAACACCTAGGTCTTCAGTTTGGGCAGTTGAGTGACTTGTGGAGCCTCCAGGAGGAGGCGAGAGCAGGTCACAGAGGAGAGGCCATGCTCCATGGGGATGTGCTTTTGAATCTGATCCCCCCTCCTTCTGAGGCCCATGTGGCTTCACAATCAGCAGCTGCCTCTCTTCTCATCAGTCACACAGGGCCTGGCATGCACGTGACACTGAGGTCTGGGGGACCCAGATCCCCTCATAAACCCGCCCGCTTTTCTGACTCCCTCCTGTTTCATGTTGCCCCAGGTGAGATGCCCATTGCTCCCTTGGGAATTCGCTCTATTGGTCCTGCCTCTGTAGAAGGGTGGGCACACCTCTCCCTTTCCCCTCAGTGTCAGTTGTTCTTAGAAAGAGAAATGACTGGTAACAGAGCTGACTGCTAAACGTACACCACTTTCTTGCCTCCCCTCCCTTCTCCCCTGGGACAGGGGAACACCCTGGGCTTGGCAACAAAGCCAAAGTCCAGTAGGGATTTATCAGGTCCAAAGAGTAGGGGCAGCCTGGCCCTTGTGTTCCTTCATTTCAATTTCATTAAAAACACCAGCACCAGCACCACCGACTGCCTCCCATGTGTCAAGAGACACGGCAGTGAACTGGACATGGCTCCTCCCTTCAAGCTATGAGTCTAGGCTCAGACGCTAAGCGTCAGAGAGGGGAGTAAACTCAGTGCCGTGGGGGTGGAGGAGCAGTCATCAGTTCTGTATGGGGAAGTCTAGGCTGAAAATCTGGGACACTCGCCTCTGCACCCTGCTCTGCTACTAACTCTGTGTGACCTTGAGCCAGTCTCTTCCCCTCTCTGGGCGTCGGTTTCCACAGCGGTGAAGCCAAAGGTCAGGACTCACGGCTCCCTGCGGCCATTTCCAGACAGAGCCTTCGCAGTGCTGTTCCTGGATCCCAAGTCCTTTGGAGCGGCGGCTGGCTTTTTGCTCCCACTTTTTAAAAGCAGTGAGTGAGAAGAAGGGGGCGGGGCTGGATGTACCGGGACTGTAAAGAAATTCCCAGACTGGTCTGTTGCTTTTTTTGTGTGGACAGAGGAACTGGGGACTGCTGGGGGAGGGCAGAGGGGAAGGCCAGGGATGGAGTGAGAGGGGGAGAGGAGGGTGCCCGGAGGAGAGAGAAGAATGACATAAAGGCAAATCCAACAAAAGGAAGTGAAAAGTGAGTGACAAGTTTGAGACTGCAGGCCCGAGGCTGGCCGGGCCTTTGGGGCAAAGAATGGAGACAAACGAGCTGATTTTCATGCTTCGGGGACAGTGAATGAAGAGCATCTTTTAAAACCCTATCAGGAACTCTTTGGATTGTCATTAGATCTGGAGAGGGGGAAAAGAAGGAGGGAGGAGACCGCTGAATTTGGTGCCCTGGGTGTGAAAAGATCTGATTCTCTCTACTGGCGGCTGGGAGGCTTCAGGCTCTCTCCTTCTGGAGCCAGGCATGCCTGGGCCCCACAAAGGTTTCGGTCAATTATTCGTTATTTTGAGGCCCCTTGAAATTCAGTTGTGAGCTCCTCCTGCTCTTGACGGGTGACTGGAGCTAGAGATGGAGGGAGGGTTGGGGTGGGCACCACCAAGCTTCCGGCTCCTTGTAGGGTGACCAACCATCTGGGTTTACCCAGAGCAGGGGACCTGCAGGGATAAAACTGGAAATGTCCTGGACAAACCAGAATGGTTGGTCACCAAACCTGAGGATGGAGCTGGTAGGGAAGGAAGGGAAGGCATTGACTTGCCCAAGGCCAGTCCCACACAGCCAGGGAGTCAGGGCTAGCCTAGTCTTGGTCTTGGCCTTGGTCCTGGCCTCCAGCCAGCTGCCTGGTTCACCTTCTCAAGATGGGAGAGAGGAGTATCCCAGATGGGAGGTGTTTTGTTTGTTTGTTTGTACATTTTTTCTAAAAGGGGATTGGAAGCATTTGAATGTGGCTAGATTCATATTACAGAATTGTTCATTTCATTAGGTATAAAAATGGCTGGGTGGTTGTGTTTTTAAAAATGTCCTATCATTTAGAAATGGACACTGAATAATTGTAAGTCTGGTGATAGGCATCCAGTCTTTTAAAATATTCCACACAAAAAGATAACAGTGTGTGTGCAGGACTGGGTGGATGAGACAAGAGGCGAGACGGGGTTGGCTATGAACTGAGGGCTATGGAAGCTGAGTGCCAGTGCATGAGGACACATTGCTCTATTCTCTCTACCTTGTACATTTTTGAAAATGTCTGCAACCAAAACTTTAACAAAAGAGAAGGAGAGCACTTGCATGGTGCAATGCAGTGTTGAGAGTAGCGCACTAGCCCAGGCTGGGCAGCTTGGTTGATTGGAGCTTTGTTTTGTACACCAAAAGGTTGTTCCCGGTCAGAGAACATACCTAGGTTGTGGGTCCAATCCCCTGTCAGGGAGAGTGTGGGAGGCGACTGATGGATGTTTCTATCATCTATCTATCTATCTATCTATCTATCTATCTATCTATCTATCATCTATCCATCCATCTCTCCCCCTTTCTCTCTCTCTAGAATAAATTAAAAAACAACCTCCCAACCTCTTCCTTTAAAAAAAGTTGGAATTATAATTCTTATCTCACAGACTAATTAACAGAAAAGGCTAGGACTGTCCTTAGATGTAATAAACTGTTACAGAGCCTGGCTTCACTCATTTATTCAAAATTACTTGTTAGTAAAAGGGAGGTTTGGGAGGAGGATATGCTGTTACCCCAGGAAAGCCTCTCAGAGCTGTGATCTTGGGGGTGCGGGAGATTTCCTAGAGAGAACCTCTCCAGGTTGTTCAGTGACTGGGACTCAGGCCTCCCCTGATCCACGAACCCAGAGGGGCTGCTTCCCCTTCTGTGCCCTCAGCCTCCAAGGAGCCCCCTTCCTGCCCCTCTCCTCTGTTCTCAGTCTTACGTGTTTGGCAGAGTTTTGTTTTCTCCCCAACTCCTCCAGGAGGTCTCAGTACTATGCCAGGTAGAGAGTATGACATGGCACTTGCCTCTGTGCCAGGAGACTGCCAAGAGCTGACCTCGTGCCAGACTGCAGTGGCTACTCATGGTTCAGTGGTAACAGCAATGGAAACAGTAAAAAGCCTCCATGTATCCTGTGCCTGGCACAGTGCTGATCACCTGCCCTGTTAATCTATCTCATTCTAACCATTACTCAAGGAGAGAGGTGTCATTGCTTCCTTTTATAGTTGAGGAAACTGAGGCTCAGAGACATCAGGTCCACTGGCTGAAAGTCACACAGTGGGGAAGGGGTAGAACGTGGATTTGGACCCAGAATAGTGCACCTTAGAGCCAATACTTTCAGTTGCTACATTCTCTTATGCAATTGATGCTCAGCGAAAAAGGTACTGGAGGAGGATTTATAGTTGGAACTGAGTGATAGCTAGGATTTGCTTCAAAATAATCTATGGAGGTGGTACAGGGGGAAGTGGTGGGTATGTGGGGAAATAGAACCAGCTCTGAGTTGAATCTGGGTGATAGATACATGAGAATTCATGATGCTCTTCTATTTTTGTAATTTTCCATAAACATTTTACTGATTCTGGGTTCTATACCATCATCGGATGACCTTGACCATTTTTGCTGAACCTCTATGTACTTCAGTTTCCCTTCTAAGCCTGGCCTCATCTGTCTCCTACTCATTGCAGGATTATAATGCTGCTCAGTCTATGGCCAGGGAGTCAAAGGTGTGATACTATCTGGGCCTGCTGAGACACCAGCCTCTCTACTTCTAAGACAGTCACAGACCCCTTTAAGCAGAAGAGCATTTCTCACCTCCACTCTCCCAAAGGAGAAAGTCTGGCAGAGCTGCCTCTGTGTTTGGTCTGTGTCTGAGCTTCTGGAGTTGAAAATATAAAAATGTGTGTGTGTATGTGTTATATGTGTGTGCATGTGTGTGTGTGTGTGTGTGTGTGTGTGTGTGCAGGTGTGTGCAGTGCAGTGCTCACTCCACCTGTGTGTGTCTCCTCGTCTCTTCCAAGTCGCCACCTGTTTATTCCTTGTTCAAAAGGAGCCAGGGGCCCCCAGGCAGAAGGGTGGTGCCCAGACTCTGGGGGAGGCAAATGAGGCTCTGGGCCTCCCAAACACTGGGGATGATAAATGGGGTCCGAGTCTTTCAGGCTTCATTATAGAGTCGCCATGGGTTTGCTCAAACCATGGCAACCAATTCAAGCAATGATTAACCTAATAAAGCAGAGGCAAAGGGGAAAAAGATGCATTCAAGACCCCAAGTCAGGCCCTGGTTCTCTAGAGGCAGTAAATTTCCCTTCAGTGGGCACCGGTGAACAGGCCCCAGACATCCTAAATCTCTGCCTCTAGGAGTGGGGGTGGGGAGGCCTGTGAAAGCAGTAATGGATGTCAGAGATCAGCTGGGGAGGTGCAGTGGCTCACTTGGCAGTCCCCCCTCCTGGGCCCTTCTTGGAAGCAAATCCAGCACTGGGGACAGAGAAACATCTGCTTTAGCCCCGGGAGTCAAATCACCTGGCCTCTCTTCTTTTGAACCCTGGTAGAGTAGACCCTGGGGAGGTGTGTGTGTGTGTGTGTGTGTGTGTGTGTGTGGCCACATGTCTGTCTGTCTCTGGGGTGTGGAAAGCAGGCTGCAAAGATTCTGCTGCTGATATGATGGCAGCTTCTTGGATGGCCCTCCTGGTATTCGTGCCCTTGTATAGTCCCCTCCCCTGGACTGTGGCCTGTATTTATTTATTTATTTATTTATTTATTTATTTATTTACTTACTTATTTATTTATTTAATCTTTACCGAGGGTATTTTTTCCATTGATTTTTTGAGAGAGTAGAAGGAAGCAGGAGACACACACAGACAGAAATATTGATGTGAGAGAGACAGATCGATTGGTTGCTTCTTGCACGTACCCCGACCAGGACCAGGAATCAAGCCTGCAACCTAGGTATGTGCCCTTACCTGGAATTGAACCTGGAGCCCTTCAGTCTGCAGGCTGCTGCTCTATCCACTGAGCCAAACCTGTGGGGGTGATTTAGTCATTTCTTTCTAGTAAATGCAATGTGGCAGAGATGATAGGATGTCGCTTTTGAAATTGGATTACAAAACGACTGTGGCTTCTGTCTTGATTGTCCTCCCACCTTTTGTTTCCTTGTACTAAAGGAAGCAGTTGCTATGTTGTGAGCTGTCGTATGGGGAGGCCCACATAGCAGGGATCAGAGGAAGGCTTCTGGCCCCAAATGACTGAGGAGCAGAGGCCCTCAATGCAATGGCCCCTGAGGAATGGAGTGCTGCCAACAGCCACCTGAGTAAGGTTGGAAGCAGATTCTCCCCCAGTCAGGCTGACTGGTGAGACCACATCTTGGCTGACTCTGACTGGAGCCCTGAGACACTTAGAGCCAGGGGCTCCCAGCTAAGCCCACCTGGATTCTTGACCCCACAGTGAAGGTTTCTAGTGTAAGTAGTTAAGTGTGCATGTATTTGCTTTGTAATTTGTTAGGCAGTCATAGATAGACATTGCAACAGAGGTACGAGTAGCTGGTGATGATCTTTGGATAGCAGGAGTCTCAGTTTGTCTCCATAATCAATAGGCCTGGGTCTGGGCAAGTTCTATCATCCTTCCATGGTTAATGCCAGTTCTGGCCTAGACTTTCTCTGCTAGTCATCATCTGTAAGAATAAAATGAGGTGGGTACTATAATGAATTCTGCTTCAAATTGCTGGCAGGAACATGAAGTATATGGACATATCTGTCACCTCATCTAAACCCGCTTTGAACCTTATGAGGTAGGTGTGTGGGTTTTCTCCTTTATAGATGGAGAAACTGAGATTCAGAGAGGCTGAATAACTTGCTTAAAATTATAGAATTAAGAAGTTCTGGAATTGAGGTAGATGCCAAACCTCATCCTCCAATATACTATCTCAGGAGGGGTCACCCATGCCTGACTATTGGCATTGTTACTAGTCATCTCAGAAATAGTGACACTGTATTGATAACCTAGTCAGATGGGTATCTTCTAAAATAGGCCCATAGACAGCAAAGGACAGGTTATTTTGGTAGAGGAAGGTATGAGGCAGAAAAGGTAATGAGTCTCTCTACATATCATTCATTTATTCAACAAATATTCATCGGCCTTTATGTGTTAACCAGTCTGGGAAAGGTAGGATTTTCTAAACAAATAATTGCAATGTTCTTCATTCATTTCGTTAACTCACTTACTCACTCATTATTAACTCATTCTAAAAACATGTGACATGGTTGAGAAGAGGCACTCATTGAAGATATGAACACTGTCCTTTCTTTGGGAAGATCTTAAAGACCTTAGTGAAGGGTGCAGAGGAACAAAGAGATCATTACAAAATATCTGGAAAGTACAAGGATAGTCATATGCATAGGATATTAGGAGAGCAGAAGGAAGGAGGGAGGAAGAGTTCAAAAAAGTTTCTGGGAAGAGGTGATGTCTATATTGGAGATTTGGAGAGGAAAAGAGGATTTGGGCAGAGAGAGCAGTTTAGGGGGCAAATGATGGAAGGGGTACCAGACTGTGCGTAAGTGGAAAAATTCAAACAGGTCAGTATTTCTGGAGGGGAAATATCAAGGTAAGGAAGGCATTGCACAGCAAGAAACATACATGATTCTTGGTGTGAGAAACAAATAGTAATAACATGTATAATCCTATTTAATCCTGACAACATTCCTTGGGTGGAGACTGCTCTTTACCCACCAGAACCCATTCTTCACTTCTGAAGCACATTGCCCCTCTAACCCATTAGGTGAGGTCCCGTGATCATGTTCTTCCCATGGAATGTGAGCTTAGGTAAAATATGCCACTTCTCAGTCTAAACTTTTACACTGTGGGCGAGGTTCCTTCACTTCCCCTCCCCACTGACTGGGACCCAGGGCAAACCACGTGGATGACAAGGACCCCGAATGATGTCATGGAGCAGAGCTACCCACCCACCTGGAATGCTTACCTCAGGTTGAATTATTGGTAAGGCTGTTACAGCAGCCTGGCTTTACTCTAACCTAAACCTGAAATGGTAACATTATTATCTCCAGTTTACAAATAATGATAATGAGAAAGGTTAAGAAACTTGTTGATGGTTGTACTACAATGAACCAACTGGGAATTGAACCCAGATTAATATTGCTTCATAGCTCATATATTCCTATTAGAACATGAGCTTTGTCCCAGAAATGATTGGAAGCAACTGAAGGACTTTAAACAGGAGGGGGACAATGCCATATGTGCATGCTAGATGGGAACTCTGACTGCAGCATGGAGGATGCCGTGAACAGTGTGGAGCTGAGAGGTATGGAGATCAGCTAGGTGGTCTCTGCATGTGAGGATAAGAACCTGGACTAGGCCAGTGGTAATAAGGAGGTTAAGGAGTGGTGAGCTCCAAGAAATAGTGAGAAGGACAAATCTGCAGGACTTAAGGAATACTTGGATTTGGGTAGTGAGAGAGGAAAGCCAAGAAGAGCCCCAGATTTCTAGTATGGGTGACTAGGTGATGATCAGGAACAGGAGGCAGTATTAGTTTGGGGTTAAGGGTGACAAATTCCATTTTGGACATGTCCATTTGGGGTACCCAAGGGACATCCAAACATATCATCTTGGAACTCAGGAAGGTTAGATCTAAACTAGAAAGGGTCACCAGGAAGGGATGGGTGGCCTTGGCCTTTGCGCCAGTTTGCACTGCACAGGGGTACATAAGAAAGTACTCCTTCCTCCCCCCAAAACAGAAACCTGGGAGAATGAGAAGAATTTTAGACAAATGAAGATAATAACAGTTACCATTTATGGCAGCATAACCTGCACTAAAAACAAGCACACTTAACCGGCTCAATTAGTAGCTACTTCTTATTGTCCCAACTTTACAGGTAAGGAAAACGGGTCGTAGAGAGGCAAAGGGGTTTAACTAAAAACCAGAGAGAGAAAGGCATTGCTAGGGTCACAGTTAGTAGTAACAGAGTCCATGCTTTCTCCACCACACTAAGGAAGCTGCCAGCCTTCTGGGTCTGCATGTCCACAGGGGGGCCCTGTAGGGACTCTGGCCTGAAAAACGTGACTAAAGGGGGTTGATAGGTGGTTTTCCGTACTGAGAACCTTAATGTTCCCAGGCACGTTGCTCCCTCTGAACCAACGCGGTTATTTCAGCACCATGGCCAGGGGCGCACAAGCCGGTGTGGCCGGGTTAGCCTGGAAGGCACCCTCTTCCAGGATTTGGCCCCTCGCATTGCAGAAGCATAAGAGGCAGACAGGAGCCTGGAACTCTTTAGGGGTCGGGGTTGGAGGTGGGGTTCAGCCAAAGAGCAAGGGAGCCCAAGGACAAGCACGGCTATGCTGGACTCGATACTGCTAGCTTAGAGCCAGGCTCACAGTCCCAGCTTGCTTCAATGACTCACCGGGTGGTTGAAGGCCTTAGGAAGGTCACCTACTTTCAAGACTTCAGGTCTCTGTTTCCCTGGCTGTGACCATTCTGCCTTGCCCTAGAGGGTGTCTGAGAAAAGAAGTGTCCAGCCTCGAGTCTCCCACTGTCTGCTCTTGGCCTGTTGAAGTCATAGCTGACAGGTGAAGTTACAGTGTGTCTGCTGCTTTTATTGACCCCTGCAGATATGTTTAAAGGGTGGGGGGAGACACAGCAGAGAATATTAATTACATGAATGTAAAGATGTCGTTACAATATACCTGTGCCACACTCTCAGCCGGATGTCCAACACCCTCCCCATCCACTCCCCAGTGCCAGGTCCTGAAGGGTCTTTCCCATGTCTTCAGGTCTGGGGGACTGTCGCTCAGAAGCCAGCAAGCCCGGCCTCCTCTGAGGTGCCCAGAAATCCAGGGAAAAGCTATTAGGAAACTTCTCAAGTGAATTAGCTGAGACTCAAAGACTTGTCCAAGGTCGCAAAGCCAGGCCGAGTGGCCCGTAGGGGAGAGGAGGGGCCTGTGGGGTCGCGTGCGCCTGCAGCCCCGCCTGCCTTTGTGCCAGCCCCTCCGCCAGGCTCCCAGCCATTAGCATTCCAATGGCCCCCAGGACGCTTTGTCCTCCTCCGGAGGCCGGTTTGGGGGTGGGATGGGATGGGGGCAGGGCACCATAAATCTACCTGCTGTGTGTGTGCGCGGCTGGGGAGGCCGTGTGGTTGTGGGTGGGATGGGGGATGGCGCAAGATTCATTGCTGTTGTTCTGGAAGCCAGGCTAGGGCTCAGACAAAGGCAGAAGAGGGGAGAGCATGTTCCACCCCAGCGTCCTTCCTGCCCCCGCTTGAGACCCTGTCCGGGTTTCAGGGAGCTGGGGCGCAGGCGACCCCCTCCGACTGCAGGGGGCTCCGCAGCCATACAAGGGCGGGCCTGGCGGAGCCGCTAAAGGATGAATGCCCCCGGGTGGGTGCCGGGATAGTGATGCTGGGTTGGTTCTGTGAGCGACTCTCAGATAGATTTCTGCACCCCATAGAGGAAGGGCTCTTAGCTGAGAGGCCTCTGGAGGAAACTGACCACCCCCAGCGATGGATAGCACTCTTCCTGGGCACAGAGCCCTAAACTTTGCAGCGATCCAACCAAGCCCTAACCCTTCCTCCACCCCCTGACTCTGAGAGTAGAGCTGACAGCTCCACCCAAGGTGGCAGCCCAGTAGTGGAGTTGGTTAAACTATAATTCTTGCTTTTAAAAATATGTTTTTATTGATTTCTAGAGAGGGAGGGAGAGGAATAGAGAGAAACATCAATAAGAGAGAAACATCATTGATCAACTGCCCCCTGTACATCCCCTATCGGGGATTGAGCCCACAACATGGACATGTACCCTGACTGGAACTGAACCCATAACCTCTTGGTTAGTGGGTCCATGCTCAACCACTGAGCCATACCGGCTAAACCGCAATTTTTAAAATACCCACTGGTGGGAGGACCAGTGTGTGCTTAATGAGCACTCTCAGAAAGAGAGGATGGGCCATGGGTGCCTTCAGCGGGAGCACAGCGCTAACAGGCACTCTTCCAGCTCTGAGGTCATTTGCCTATTGGAGCACCACTTCCCACAACCTTTCCGTGGTCTTTCTGCTTGAGGACTTCCTCTCCTAACCCTGAGCGCTGGCCCAAATGTTACCTTCCCTAAAAACCTCCCACCCCAGCCCAGGTGATAGTTCCACCTGTGTCTCTGCCTCGCACCCTTCCCCCCCATCCTCAGCAGCAATATTTTGGGCCTTGAATTCTTTTGTCAACATACTTGCTACTGTCCCTGGAGGACAGAGATAGACCTTCCTGCTTTTTAGGTCTGTCCACACACCTCCCCCAAATGCCCAGCAGGTAGCAGGCACTGGCTTGGTCTGTGCAACTGGAGCTGGAGACACCTGCTCCCTCTCCCCCTGGTGCCCCAGGTGGAAAGTTGGCAGATGCAGAGGTCACCAATAGCCCATTAATATCCTCCCAGATTAAAGCCACGAAGCAAAACACCTTCGTTTATTGGTTTGTTTGCCATATCCCCCTTTTGCACCCTCAAATACAACCCCAGTAACCGAGGCATATCTCCTGAGAGCTACCCATGGGGACCTAAGAGTAGAGGAGAGAGAAAAGGTTCAGTGTGGAAGAGGGATGGCAGAAGAGAAGCAGATGCTAGAGGCATTAACTCCTGCAAAGCCACCTCCTTTGCCCTCTAACGGGATGGAAAGCAACCTGCCAGGTCCCAGTCTCGGACCTTCCTTTGCCCTCCGGAGGCGGCCGTTTCTTCCCCAGGCGCCCAGGACCAATCCAAAGGAGGTCTCTGGGGTTCAACGCCCGGGTGAGGTGCCAGTCCTCCATTTTCCTGTTCTTGCGTGGGGCCTATTCCTCGAATTCTCAGAGCTCTTGTCTGCTTCCCAGAGATCTTGGGGACCAGGGAAGGCATGTGGTGGGGTCCCAGCAGCACTCCGGGGACAAATTTCAGTCACAAATATGCACCTTCCTACTCTCCCTTGGGAGGAATCTACTCTCCCTTAGGAGGAATCCAGTGCCAGTGGCTGGAAACCTTGAACAATTTTTTGATAAGTTTGCAGTCAAGGCTGCTAGGTGTCCGGGGTGCCAGAAAGCCCAGAGGGACATTCCACCTTCCCTACTCCCTGCTGCTCAGGTCCGCGAGTCACTGCGCCACCGCAGCGCGCGGCGGGTGAAATGGCTCAGAAGATGCGCTGGAACGCCAAGCAGGTTGGGGAATTTCTGGGATGCCTTGCCCGCCGGTAGCGTTTCTGAGAGCCCCGATTCGGTGGCGGGACTATTTATTATTCCCTCTTTTCCCCCAACGTAACCGCATTCAGGCTAGCACCACAGCGGAAAGGGCCGGCCATCGCCGGTGAGCAGCGCCCCGAGGCCTGTCTTCAGCCCCCTCCCTCTCTTTGGACAGAGGCACCCCCACCCCCACCGCAGAGGCGGCACTTCCCTTCCGCACGATCCAGACACAGGGCGCAGGCTTCTACAGATTCCCCCTTTTATTATTGGCTCAGAGTCTCCTTCAGCAGACTCCCAATAATCTTATGTACAAAATATAGACTTTTCCCGTTTTTGTTTTGAAATCTCATCAATAAATACAACGTGTAAAACAGGGTGGGGGACATATAATTTACCGTACCAAAATTCATCTCAAAAGACATCATATAATTTACAAACGATTTTTTTTAAAGGCACGAGCTCTCTGGGTCGCAGGGAGGCAGAGTGGGGGGGGGGCAGGGAGCGGGGAGACGCTCCCCAAAAAGAATGTGAGGCCAGTTTTCAGTCGGGGCTCCAGCCCGCCCCACCCCCGGGCAATGGCTCAGAAAAGTGCACGCGGAGAAGGCAGAGGGTCGCCTTCGTGGGTTAAGGCAGAGGGGGCGGCCGGAACCCGGGACCGGGTGGGGAGAGCGGAGGAGGAGCGGAGACCAGGAGCTGGATGCAGTCACGTCGGGGAGGAGCGGTGAGAGACAGACAGCCGTCGGTCTGACCGACAGACTGAGTGAGGGTAGGGTGGCAGGAGAGGGGGGGGCGTCTTCCCCTGTGTAGTGCTACCATTCTCAGCGTGTTTGCACGAGATTTTGGGGTGACCGCAGGAGGGGGCCTGCCATGCCACTTGCGCAGGCGGCGGCAGAATGTCTCCGTGGGCGCAGCGCTGAAGACCGGGCACTGACCTGGCCGCCACCCCGGCCGTCTGGGCCCACCAGCGCTCAGCGAGCCGGGGGCAGGAGGCGCAGGTCCGCGCGAGGGCCACCGCCACCTCCTCCACCTCCTCCACAGGCCCCCTCTCCCCGCACCCCCCGCCTCGCGGCCGCTGGGCCCTCAGAGGAAGTCTGCCAGGGCCAGGGCGCCCGGCAGGCAGGCCGGGGAGGCCGGCGCCTGCAGCCCGGGGCGCTCCTCGAGCGAGGCGGCGGGGCTCAGGCTGCCCGCCTGGGACGCCGGGGAGTAGAGGGCGGCCCAGTCTCCCCGGGAGCCGCCGTCCGGGCCGCCCAGCTCCGCGCAGGCGGCGTCCAGACCGTACAGGCTGTGGTCCGCCAGGCGCAGCGTCTGCGTCAGCGCCCAGATGTAATTGTGCGCGAAGCGCAGCGTCTCGATCTTGGTGAGCTTCGCGTCGTCGGGGAAGGTGGGCAGGACGCCGCGCAGCGCGTCCAGCGCCGAGTTGAGGTTGTGCATCCGATTGCGCTCGCGGTCGTTGGCCTTCTTGCGTCGGCTCCGCCGCTGCTTGCTCAGAGCCAGCTCGCTCTTGGGCCGGCTGCGGCCCCCGCGCCGCGCCCGCAGCTTCCTGGCGGGCCCTCGGCAGCCGCTCCCTTCGGCCTCGACCGGGCCCGCTGACACGCGAGTGGGGCTGGGCGGAGAGGACACCAGGCGGGGCGCTTCCGCGTTCGCGGCGACCGGGAAGGGCTGCTGCGTCCCGTGGGTCACTGGGACGGCGGGCGCTGCCGAGGGCTGAGGCGCCATCCTGCGGCGGGGGAGAAGGACGGTGAGCGTGGGCCGGCCACCAGGTGCATGCCCCATCCCGGGCCGCGTCTGTGTGTGGGTGTGGATGTGGGTGTGTGGGGGGGAGGCACGAGAAAGAGCCGCCCCATCTGGTCAGAGAACCCGTTCCCCCTGGGAGGTGCCAGGTGTTACCTCGGTCTCCCGGGCCAAAGGGTGGGAGCGGCGGGCTTGGAGCCGCGGGGAGCTGACCTGGCCCCGCAAACGCCAAGTTCAGCGCAGCTGCCGGAGCGCCGCCCGGGAGCCTCCAGCCCCCAGGAGAGAAGCGCCAAGTGGGTCCCTGGCTCCCTTGGGCGCGCCAGCCGGGCGGGTGTCCCGAGCCCCAGGCGTGTGCCCTTGGCACGCTTTATCTGCTCGGCCGCGGCCAGGAGCGTGCCTGCCCCGCCGCAGCCCGCGCGGCCGGCCAATCAGTGCGGCGACCCGGGGGCCGCCACGCGAGCCGCTCCTCCCCCGCGGGGCACAGCTGGATCCCGGACAAAGGCCTGGGTCGGGGGGAGGGGAGCGAGGCTCTGTTTGCTTTCTCCCCGCCGGCTCTGTCCCAGCAACTCTCGGTTCCTCAAAGAGCCCCACCCGGGAGAAGGGCCTTGTCTGGCTCCCGGCTGCCGCCCCAGACGCCTCTCGAGGACGCTCTCTCCTGGCCCCTGCCCAGGGCCTCCTTGGTACCTGGAGGGGGCTTCGCGCAGCCTGCGGGGTGGGTGAATCTCCGCGTGTTCCGCACGGAAAACTCAGCCACAGAGAGGGAGGCGCTTGCCCCAAGCCGCAGGGCAAGGGGGGGGGGGGGACAGAAGCCAGATGTCGGGACCCCCAGTTTGGGAAAGTGTGCCCTGACTCCTGGTGCCACCCCGCTTCCTCTCTGGGGGTCAGCTTTCAGGGCCCTCTTCACTCTGGGGGAGAACCAGGGGCTACCGAGAAGGGTGTCCCTGTCGCCTGGAGACTTCTGCCTGGGGGTGAGGAGCCCCCCTTACTGTGCCCTGGGATGCCGCCCCAAACTTCCCAGCCCCTCTCCTCCCACCACTCCCATCCTAAATCTAAGACGTACGGATGGCATCTCAGAGGCCCAGGGTGGCCGTGGTGGACCCCCCACCCCCACCCCAGGGGACGTTCCACAGCCGCCAATCAGGGGCAGGGCGCTGGCTTTCGGTGCAGGGTCTGCAGGGCACAAGCGCAGGTGCGAAGGCTGGGGCGAGGCCAGGAGCTCAGCGCAGCCCCGGGGTCTGCAACGCGGCTGCGAGCCGGTGCTGCCGAGCAGCAAGCCACCTCCTCTGCACTCGGGCCTCCTGCCCATCCCCTGGCCCAGCTTCCGCCGCCGCCGAAGCAGACGGGGCCAGGCGGTGAGCACCGGCCAGGGACCCCCGCCTCCTGGAAATCTTTCTAAAGTGAGCCTGAACGCACCACCCCTCCCTGCTTCCCCGCCCCCTCCCTTTTGTCCCGCCTCGGACACCCCGTGGTCTTCTGCTTCCGGTCACTCAGGGTGAGGGGTCGCGGCTTCCGCTCCTCTCTGCTGACCGCGAGGTGCCCGGGTGCCCGGGGCGGAGGCGGAGGCTGGGGAGGCTGGGTCTGGGGTTACTTTCTAGCATCTCCAGGGACCCTGAGCCTCCCGGAAGTTGGCGGAGGGGCGCAGGCCCGGGTCAGGGAACTGGGGGGATGGGAGCGGTAAGTTTGTGTGTCTGCCCCGGCCACGGCCTCTGACACGCGCCCAGGGCTTGGAATTGCCTCCCAGGCAGCGATAGGATAGGCTGGATAAGCTTGGGCGCCAGGAAGAGGGGCCTCCAGGACTGTGTGCGGATGGGGGCGCTGTTCCGGATCACAGCTGCTGCACTGTTAGCGCAGGCTCCTTCCTCTGCTGTCTGGGAGGGAAGGGAAGCCAGGGGTCAGACTCAGGGACCCCATGGAGATTCGTGGGTCCCCCGTTTGCTGTTGCTTCCCTTTAGGTCAGAATTTCCCTCAAATTGCCTCCAGTTATAAGAACCCAAGATCCATTTTACAGATGGGAAAATTAAGGCCCAGAAAGGAGAAGTGAGTCAACCAGGGTCACATAGCCATTTCTATCAGAACCACAGAACTCAGGTCCTGAGACTCCTTTTCCTAGATTCTCCCTTGCATCCGCTGCATCTCCTTGACTGGGGGGGAGTATCATTTCAAGGCAAAATCAGACATCCCCAAATGTAGAAAGCAGGAGAATTCGTGGGTCTGTGTGTCGTGACAGGGTCAGAATGCAAAAGGGGTAGTGGCCCCACCTCCCAGTGCCAAGGGGAGCCAGTGTCCCCGCCTGTTCCATCTCTTTACTCTCCTGACCCATACCCCAGCCTTGCTTGATTTCTATCCTGCAAACTAGGAACAGGGAGAGGAAACCCAAAGCATGCTCCCCTAGCTCTCTAGGACCAGCCCCACTCTGTGGAGGGAGCCCTGGCCGGCAGGGATCAAAGCACCTCTGTGTGTCCCTGGAGGCCGGAGAGCAGCCCGAAATGGGGACTTCGTGTGGTGGTGACTCTCAGATGAAAGCGAAGGCGGGACTGCCTGGGCTCCCGCTGGCCTCCTTCGGTTACTGGATGCTGGAGACAGCCCCCCGGCGAGCTCCCGGCACCAGGAGAGATTCTGGGGATTCTTGGGAACCTTCTTGTAGGGAGGAAATTCTAAGACCGGCTTAGAATTCTTGTCTAGTTTTCCCAGAGCCCCTTAAGGTTCTCCAAGGCCGCCGCTGCCTCTTCCCCAGCTTTGCGCAAAGAACCAGGCAAGGAGCGCGCAGCAGCCCGGGGCTGCTGTCTTCTTGCAGCGGGAGAGAACTCTCCGAATCCCGTCTCCAGGGCTGGAGGGCGAGGCTGGAGGTTGAGGAGTCCTAGGGGATTAGACATTGAGGATTCACACCCTCCCTTTCTGCTACAGAGGATGCACGAACCCCTCTCCAAAGTTAAAGCCAGCTGGGGCGCAGTCTGTGACAACTCAGTGCGCGCTGGCTGTATTGGCGCGTCAGCTCTTGAAGCAGGGGGAGCAGAGCCTGTTCCTGAAGACCTCGGCCAGCAACCACTTCTGGTGCCTCCATGACCCCCGTGCCCATCGACTCTTAGAGGTCTGGGCTTGCCTGAGGCTGAGGGGGCCCAGGAGAGAGGCGACAGCCTGACGCCTAGAGCCGGCGGGCAGATTGGAAAAGAAGGAAGGCAGTGGTACACCCTTTTGCCTTCCTATCTGCAGGGGGAATCTTAGCAGTGCCTGGGGGCTCCTGGAGAAAGGAGTGGGAGGGAGGGGGGGAGGCACAGGAGGCTGAATAGCTAATGGCTTGCCAGAGGAGGGGGCGTCTTTCTCTCGCCTTCGTTCGGCACTGAAAGAGCAGAAGACAAAAATCTGGCGAGCGAGCTGCCCGGGCCGAGACTGGCCACTTCAAACAGTCCTTCAAACAAAAGGAGACGACGGAAAGAAAGCCCCACCTGTCTCCAGTGTTTGCTAAAATAATAATAAATAGATTTCGTTTAATAAATAATTACAAGAGATTGTAAAGTGGAGTGCTTTGGAAAACATCTACCACAGGAGTCCCGCAGCCAGCCGTCACCTGCTCCAAGGCGGGCAACTTTATTGTTAAGCCACCCCCCAACTAGTTCGCCTCTGATAAACTCTCCCTGGTTTTCACAATGACTGTTTACTCATAGTTAGCACAATATTACCTTTGCCGTGATAAACCCAGAGGGGGGAGACCTGGCCCCTGCCCCCTGGGCACACCTGTCCCAGAAGCTGACACATGGATTTGGCACTGAGCGGGCCTCCCCCCGGGGGCCGTGTACATTGGCCCAATTGCCACCCATTTATAACAGGTTGGCTGCAAGGCCTATCTCGGTCCTATTTGTCTTCTTTTATTGAAAACATATGGTCTCCAGGGGCTCACCAGCCCCATATTTCATCTGCCAGGAGCTGGGGCGCTTCCGCAGGCTGGTGCTGCTGGGCCGCGCTGCTCCCTACCCAACGGCTGCTGCCTGCTGCGCCAGCTGAAGGGATGGCGCAGGTGGGGTGGGAGAGATAAGGCGGGCTCCTCATTCACTTTGGGAAAGAGGCATTTCCCTCGGAGACTCCCCCTCCCCGGGCTCAGGGACCTTGTGCGCTCTTGAGTGGGTGGCTGGTTCTCTTTCTTGGGTAGGTGAGAGGGCGCCATATGCCATCCCCAAGGGCGCACAAGGAAGCTCTGGGCCAGGGAATTCTCCAACAAAGGGAGGAGAGGGCCCGGGCTCCAGGAGCGCCTGAGGTCTTTATTTCCAGACCCCCCTCCCCGCCCAAGGCTGCCTCTCCGCCTGCCTCTGAAACTAGCGCACAGCGCCTGGAAACAAAGTGTCCACATTGTCCCCGCCTCTGAGGGAGACCGTGAATGCGTGAAAAGGTGCATTGCGCCCTAAGACACCTGTTGAAGCGGCGCCTCTTCTCAGCGCCTCTTTCTGCTCTGCCCTCGGTCAGGAGGGAGTGGGGGGAGGAGGGAGAGATACAGTGATTTGTGGCGACATATGTTGAGCAGATCGGTGTGTACTCTTCACAGGGACACAGGCACCCTTGCTCCCATACACACCCGCGAGAAGGAGCAGCTGCTCTCCTCACCTTCTCCCAACATAATACCTGGGCCAGGCACTTTGGCGTCGCCTTTTGAGACTCCAGCTCGGTCCCACCCCCTCTGCTTTCCGCCCCCACCCGCTGCCCCCATCTTGGCAGCTTTGCTGTAGAACTTTATTGTCAAATTTAACAGATGTACCTTTGTTCCCAGCGCCCAGCTTCAAACACACACACATACACACACGCATCCACAGAAAATGCGACTGATGACACAGATGCGAAGAGCGAAATGTCCATATGCCGGGCTGTGTGCGCTCAGGCTGAGGGAAACAAACAGCGGAGAGGCCACCTCCAGCCGCCTCCAGCTTTGCGCATGCCTTTTGACGCATGGCGCGCGGAGTGCGCCTTGGTGTGTGTGGCACCGGGAGAGCGCAGGGATGTGGACGCTGAGTGAGGATCCAAAGGTGTCGGGGATGGGGCTCCTGAAAAGAGTGGAGGGGGTCAGAGGCTCTGGACTGATTGAGTGGTTGAGCGTGCCCTGCCTGCTGCCTAGCTCTTGCTTGACCTCTGGGCTTCTAAACTCTTCAGTGGCAAAGCCGCCTAGTTCCTCTGGGATTCCCAGAAGGGGGCATGGTACTTGGAGTTGGTTTGGCACAGTTCTCCTCCTGCTTATTTCTTTGGAGGCGCAGATGCAAGCTCCTGGTCTGGGCTTGGCTAACAGCAAGTGAAGGGCGAGAGTGGGCCTGGTTCTGCTGCTACAGCTTGCCTCCTAGAGTAAATTATCTCACCCAGGCCTCCCTCTGTTTCCATGAAAGGAAAAGGCTGGGGAGCGAACACTTTGTAATTTTCAAGTTCTTTCTGCAAAATGTGGAAGTCTTGGATACCAGTGGGCCTTGGGCTATGAGTGAGGGAAACACAGAGAGAGTGCCCCTCCCCCCTTCATCTGTCCCCCAGAGCTGAGTTTCTGGCCAGTGGGTCTTTCACTAACAGCTGAGGTGCTGGGGGAAGTGGTAGTGGGCAAAGACAGGCACCAAGGGGCTTCAGAAGCCACCTCTGTCTCTCCATCTTTCAACTCTTGGTGCACAGGGAACCTCTGGGCCCCGCGACTCTCCGTGACAATCAGGCGGGCTGACACTAGGCTTTCAGACCGTCATTTCTTCCAGTGCTGGATGGAGCTGGGGAGCTGGTGGTGGACACCTGGCTCTGGGCCCCTTTCTCTCTCCAATAATTAGCTGTTTCTGCAGGAAATGTGTGCCCCTCTCACCTCACTGTGAGCGTGGATGAGCTCTGCTCATTCCAAAAGATAGTGGCAGCCTCCCTCAACCTCACACAAACCAAGTTGTCTTTATTTTCTCTGCGTTTGTGTTTTGGGGTGTGTGTGTGTGTGTGTGTTTCTGAATGTGGTCCTGACATTGCTGAGATCCAGTGGCTCTGGTAAAGACATTCTCTTTTGGGAGAAGTTAGAGCCTTGGCTGGCAGGGGAGTCTGGTGGCCCCTTTGTTCTCCAGCCCTGAGGCCCTCTTCCCACCCACTCCTAGCCCCTTGGGGATTCTAGGCAACAATAGTAAAACCAAAGGGTGTCTAGATCGCTGTGAGTTGGAAGTGAGGGCGGGAGGAATCTAGCTGCCTCACTACTTTAAGTCACCACTGATAGGATGCTAACCCCCTGCCTCCCCCCGAGTTGTCAGATCCAGGAAAGCAGGGCAGGGACGGGATGTGGAGTGCCAATAATTAATTCAAGATGAACGCCATGGAGAAGCAATGGAATCCAATGCAATGCAGTTTTCCCACATAATTCTCAATGACAATAATATCCAAAGAGGACTTGAAGGAGGCAGATCACCCCCTCACACAACCTGTGGGGAAGCCAGTAAAGGATTTTTCTTATTCCCATTTTACACATGAGCAGTCTGAGGTTCAAGGTCATAGAGCCAAGACTGGAACTCCACTTCCCCTTGGTCTGTTCCAGCTGGCAGGAAATCTTTATTTTGTCACCCTTCTTCCCTAAGCCTAAGCCTAAACCTAATCCTAGGCCTAACCCTAACCCTAGCCCTCATCCTAACCCTAGCCTTCACCCACTGTCAACATTGCAGAATCTTCATCCTGTGACCCAGGAGTTGAAAGTTTTGGGAGGAACAAGTAATGGCAACTTTCCCTTCTCCCTTGTCATTCTTGTCCTGTGGCTTCCACGACCCTCTGCTAGGTCCCTGTCAGTACTGGGGAGGTAGGGCCAGGCTTGCATGAACTTGAAAGTGAGCGCCTCCTTAGCATTTGTGTCCGAGGTTCCCACACTTGCCTCACTCCAGCCCACTGTGAGGGCGCAATTGTAAGCTTCATATTCTTCCTTTCTTAGATCTTAAAGTAGGTGGTCTCAATTGTTTTGATTATCTGGCACTATCAGAGCACTATGTTAGGCACAACCTTCAAATACATTAGCTGTTCATTCTTCACATATTATGTACAATATAAACAAATGCAAAATATTATTTATATTATGGATGTCTTTCTGCACCTGGCCACACAGTAGTGGGGAAGAGAATGGAATTTGGAGTCGGACAGTCCAATTTGAACTTCTGTACCTCGTAGCTGTGTAACCTCTCTGAGGCACCTCCATTTTCTCACCAATCAAATAGGCATGACAATAAAGTGCCCTTCTCATGGATCTTAAATGATCTAACTCTCATAAAACTATCAGCATGTAGTGAGTGCTCAATCATTTATGAAAACTACTTGATCCATACATTATAAAACATACCTTCAAAAAAATTTGCTCCCAGGAAATAATAATAGTGATAAATATAACTAGAAGTCCTAAAATGTGATTCTTCTTGCATCCCCCTCCCCCAACCAGGCAACCCACTTTGAAACCTGATGTCTGAAGCAACCACCATACCAGTATCACCAGTAATTATGACACAGCTTCATATTTGACCAGCACTTTCTCAGCCATTATTATTCCTCATCAAACTGGTGGGGCAGCGTGGTCAGAGGCCAGCATTCCATTTAACATATGAAGAAATCATGGCGTTAGAGAGGTGATATAATTCACCCTGGACACCCAATTTGTATCATTGAGTGGGGATAAGAATCTAGGTGGTCTGACCCCAAGGCTATGCCTCGTCTGCCCTGGCTTATTGTTACCTTGTGGGCCCCACTTATGAGCTGTTTGTAAAACCAATCCAGTTAGGCTGAATAAATGCTAAAGAAGGGGTGTGGGCTAATCCACGAGGCCAGATGGTGATGTGTGCCTATGGCTCCTTGATTCTTGGCCACCAGAAACCATAGAGAGCTTGGAGGCCCCCTGGCATCTGACCTTATTTGGTGGGTAGAGTACATTTTGCAGATGGAAGGGTAGAAGAGAGCTTCCCAGTCTGCACAGGAAGCTACAAATCAAATGCCTGTCAATGCAATTGCCCAGACATTGAGATGGCCCAGGTCATTTGGGCACACCTTACCTCTGTTCCATAAATGTTTATGAAGGGTCATTATGAGAGGGTGGTGGCCAGCTGTTGCCCATAGTCACAGAGATTAGAACCAGAGAAGTGGCTTGAATTGGAAAAGCAGAGATTTAGACTATTGGTGACCCTGTCTCTTCTAGCACATAAACATGATGAGAGTCCTGTTCAGAGTCCCATTCTCTGGCCTGGGACAGTTGTTCAGCCTTCTCAGAGGTAGGGGATATACTGATCGATCCCAGGAGACCCTCTCTTCCCATGACTTCATCACCATGACTAGTTAGGGTGACTATTCAGTTGTATAGGACACACTTGGAAAGTCACTTGTCACAGAAATCCTTCAAGATTATGAGTGGAATTTATTAATACAATTTTTAACCTGAGTGAATTGGAATCAACACCACTTCTCTTCTGAAGAATTACATCACAAATGCATGATGTGCTAGGTGTGAGGAATACAAATACAGACAGTCTTTGGATTACGTCGGACTCGACTTACGTTGTTTCATGGTTACATTGCATCTCCCATTTATTTATATATATAAAAAAGTTACGTCATTTCAACGTATGTACATATGTGCTTTATGGTTTTTATTATTAATTTACCACAAGTAAAGGTCAGGAATTGTTATCTTTCCTTTAAATATTTTTTACTGTTTCACTTCAGTAAAGTAACGTAGGTGCTTATGTAAGTGGGTTCTGACTTACGATGAGAATCGCCTTACGTTGCACCATAGGAACGGATCTACAATGTAACCCGAGGACCTACTGTAACTAGAGGGTTAGGGCTGAGGAAGACCTTTGCTAGCATGTGATCCACAACACTAGACTGACAAATGTTTGAGAACTGAGGCTCAGAAAGGAAATGTGTCTGTCCAAGGCCACACAGCAAGAGTGGCCAAGTTGGAACCCAAGTCTCTTTCCACTCTCCATGACCAAGTCCCAGAGCCCTTGCTCTGTGTTGGTATTTGAAGGTTCCTTGTTCTGTGTCTCCCTCCATAGAAGACGAACGCCTTTAAAATAGGGGCTCACTCCTGTTGAGAACTTAGTAAGGACATTGTAAATGGTGGGTCTCCAACAGAGATCAACTTGATGGGCCCATGCAGGTGAAAAGTATAGTAGAGCTGGGCTTCTGGGCACTCAACAGGAAGATGGAAGCATGTGGCATGAGTGGAAAATGCTGATCAGACCCATATGGCTGCTGTAAACTCTGATGCAGCTGAGGTTGTGCATTCTTCCCTTTAAATGCACAACCTGGAAGTTTTATATATGATTTCTTCTCATGTTAGCTAAGCTGTATATATGATTTCTTCTCATGTTAGCTAACACTTAATCACACAGCTGGTACTTAATCACATGGCTTTATTTAGCTGCAAGGGCGGCTGAGAAACGTAGTTTGAAGTTTAGGTATCATACATCTAGCTATAAATTGAAAATCTATTACCAACAGTTTCCCACACTTAATTATTGGAAAATAAGAACTTTTCTTCTGTGGACTACAGTAGGGATCCTCAATGCAGTGTCCACCCCACACCCTCAGCCTGGGGCTCCTGAGGCTTGTGAAACTGAGGTGATAGGCAATGCTCTGTATGGAGATGCATCTTTCTGAGGAGAAGATTCTGAGTTTCATTAGGTCATTTAAGAGGTCCATACCCTCCTTCCCCAAATATTAAGAATTAGTTGTCTGAAGATTGCTGAGCAATTTTGGGCAAGTCATGCAATCTTTGTGTTGTTTTTTTTTTTTTAAAATATTTTTATTGATTTCAGGGAGGAAGGGAGAAGGAGTGAGAGATAGAAACATCAATGATGAGACAGAATCATTGATTGGCTGCCTTCTGCATGTCCCACATTCGGCTTTGAGCCCACAACCTGGGCATGTGCCCTGACTGGGAATCTAACTGTGACCTCCTGGTTCCTAGGTTGAGTCTCAACTACTGAGCCATGCTGGCTGGGCTGTTTTTTGTTTGTTTGTTTGTTTTGTTGTGTGTGTTTTTTTTAAGAATTCTTTTTTCTTCTAAAGAGATGTGCCATGGCTTTGAGTGAATGAAGAGCTTTGAATAAAGGCTGAGATGAAACAAAATGAAGACCATTTAGCACACACTGAGGCCTGAACTGGGCAAAGCACTGGGGATAAATCCAGTTCTTGCCTCAGGAGCTCATAGTCTATGGTGAGATAGGCATCTAAGCCGAGAATTGCAGAACTCCCTGTGCTTGCTATCCCCGAATATGCTCTCTGGTAGTCCCAGAGTCTGTAAATTTAGCAAGTGTTTCAGCACCTCTGATACAAATCCAGAGTTGGGTCCAAGCCATAGATGATAAGCTTACAAGCTTTTGGTGAGGTTACTGAGGCAAAGACACAGGGACCAAGGTTGGCAGGAAGAGTCCTCGGCTCCGGGTTCTAACTCCAGCTCAGTGGAACTGCAGACTGCTCCTCTAGTAGGTGGGAATTATCGCTTACTCATCTCTGAAGAGGCAGTGTAGGGAGTGATCAACAGCAGACTCCGGGGTCAGCCAGAAAGGTTTAATCCAGCCTGTATATGGACCTTACTCTCTTTGTGATGGCAAATTGCTTAATTTTTCTGGCCTTGATTATTTTGACTATAAAATGGAGGCAATAATAGTACTCATTCCAGGGTTGTTCTTGGATTAAATGAGTTAATAGATATATAACACTTCGGATAGTGACCAGCTCATAGCAAGGACAGTGCTTTATTGAGGGTTACTGTATGCTGATTCTGGGATAATTAAAGCAATGTACAGGGGAGCAAAATGACACAGTCCCTTAAGGAGCTGACAGCCAGGCTACTTGGGGAGGCAGATAGTAACAAGGCAATCTTATGCATAGATGATGACAAAACCTAGTGAGAGCTATGAGTGGCATACTTTAGGGAGCAATGCAAGATTGGAGTCAAGGAAGGTGTTCTGCAGAGAGAACCTGACGCAGGAAGGAGTATGGCCCATTTAATACAGTTAAAGAGCATTTGGGAGGGAGCCCTGAGAACAAGAAAGAGAGGTGTTTAAGGTGAAGCTCGAGGGCTGGGAGGCTCCATTTGGAAGGTCCAGGTCCTGTAGAGCTTTGTGGGTATTTACCCTGAAAGCAATAGGAAGCCCCTGTGTGGCTTTGAACTGGAGATGCACCTGCAGATAATGTACATTTATGAAGAGATCAGCGTATATGTGAAAAGCAGGTTGGCATTGACAGAGGAGAAACCAAGAGGCCTGTCCAGGTGAGAGAAGGTGGGGCTTGACTGGGGTGAGGGCGAGAAATGGGGTGGATTTTGCTGAGAGAGGGAGAATGGACAGAGTCTGGCGATAGATTTAGTGTAGGACACTAGAGAAGTCATGGTAGAAATGATGACAGTGCCTTTCAATAAGTTGGAGATCACTGAAAGACATCTAGTATTTGGTACCTTTGAGATGTCCAAGCAGAGATGTTTAGTGGAATATTAGCCACACAGGTCTTGGTGGGAGTCTGTGCTGCAGATGTACATTTGTGGGTCATCTGAGTGTAGCCAGTGTTTGGGTATAGATGAGACAGTTTAGGGAAAGAACATGGAGTGAGAAAAGAAAGGTCTAAGAATGAGTCTAATGAGTCTCAGGAACTCCAACTTTTACACTTGATTTTAGCCAAAAGGCTGAGTTTAAGCGATGGGAAACTTTAGCTTTTAGAGGCAGAAGAGAGGAGGAGGCGCTAAGATTGAGGGTGAGTGGTAATGGGATTGGTGCTGAGATTGCCAAAGGAAGTTGGAAACTTCTTGCTTAGAGTCAGTTTGTGCTGTGGAGGCCATGGCTGGGATGATGCTGGAAACACTGGAAAACTAGAAGGATCAAGTTCCTTCTGAGCTATTCCTGCCTCCCCGTCTCTCTGTAATGTCTCCTGTGATCAAAACCTAACAGGAAGTCAGCAAGCAAAGCAGGTACGTGGTTTACACAGTTAGTTCCAGCACTGCAGATTGTAGGAGCGACTGAGAAATGGAAATGCAATCACCTGTACTGTAGGCAAGGATGATGTTAGAGCTCCCAGTTAGCTGCAGCCTCAAGCTCTCCCCAGGCCTGACATCCAGAGCAGCAGGAGAAGGTACCAGGAGAAATAAGCTTATATCCCATAGGCTTGCCCTTCACGGCACCCCACGTCCTCTCCTGGATGTGGGGCAAGTCCCAGAGAAAATGTTTAAACAAATGAGTCAAAGGTGTGCTTTGAGGCCTTTTGGGATAAGTCTCTGTCCCCATAAGAAAACATTGTCTTCTGCCCCAGGGTAAGTCTTGCCAGATACAACATCTGCTTCCTTCACAGCTCCAATTAATTATATAAGTGAGTCTTGTTAGCTCGGATTTGTCTGACTGAGGTTGTGTGTCCATCTCTGAACCAATCACTAGAACAAAGGGAATGAAAGCTACTCTGCGTGGCTTATGCTGGGCCACGTGCTCGATCCGTGGAACGGGGTGTATGAAGTGGGGAGGGGAAATGAGGAGTTCATTTCCTCGGAACTCCAAGGATTCAGAACAGGGAAGGAGGAGTTCCCCAGTGTAGTGTTACCACCATTGAGGTCCTTTGTCAGAGGCAACTGTCAATGGCCTCATAGAGGCGTGAACAGAACATGGTAAGAACACAGTGGGCACAGATATTTGTCTCCAGGCTGGGAAGACAGCTCAAATCATAAATGTTACTGGCAACATTGGTCTTATTATAGATTTAGCCAGTCCAGATGCGCCTAGTGGACACAGAGTTCAGACAGATTCACATGGCAGAGTAGGTGATTGGGTGATCTCAATATCGGGCAAGGAGGGAGTGGGTAGGTTGGGGTGGGGCTAGGTTACCAAGTGTGTGTGGGGGTGGGGTGGGGAGGGCTGGCAGATACTGGAGTCAGGAATGGAGCCTGGGCTAGAGGAGCATGACAGGATGCCAGTCTTCTGAATGACTTTGTGAAAAGGCAGGTCTCCAGCATGGCACAGGAGAAGGAATGCTGGCCTGGGAACCCGGATATCAGATGTGGGGATTCAACAGGTGATTATGGGAAGAGATTCCCGGCTAGCAGCAAGAGGCTCTCCAGAGTTGAGGTAGATATTGCTGGACTACCGTAAGTTTGGCCTGATGGTGCTGGGCAAGATCCCCTTTCCTCTGCCAAGAGAGATGGCAATCCCCAGCAGGCTGCTTGCTCCCTGTCCTGCTTCCCTTCAGGTCCCCCTGGCCTTTCCCTGGCTGTGCTCTGAGTTGCAGGGAGAAGACCTCCCTGGGCTGATTCCTGGGCTCTCAGAAGAACTGGCTCCTGTCTGGGCTCAACCAGTGGGAGACTCTGATGGGAGATTAAAGGATGGGAAGAGGAGAAACCAAGCTGTTTCTTACCCAGCCTATCTATTTAAGATGGCAACTCTAGCAGCAAATTGACCGTTTTTTTATTTCTCTTTTTTTGATCTTGTCTCTCACCACTATGCATAATGTTATCTGGTAAGTTTTTCGTCGATGTCCTTATCATGTTGAAAAAAATTCCCTTTCATTTCTAATTCACTCAGAGTTTTAATTATGAGCTGGTGTTAAATTTTGTCAAATACTTTTTGTGCACCTATTGAGATGACTGCATGTTTTTCCTCCTTTATTCTTTAATATGGTGAACATATATATATATTTGTAATGTTAAAGCAACTTTGTGTTGCTGGGATAAACTCACTTGTTCATGAAGTACAGCCATTAGGCCACATAGGACATTTTGCTCAGTAACAGGCCACATATATGATGGTGGTCCCATAAGATTAAAATGGAGAAGGATTCCTATTGTTTAGTGGCATTGTGGACATCATACAGTCATAGCACAACACATTACTGGTGTAAACTGGTGATGTTGGTATAAACAAACCTGTATAAAAGTACAGCATATGCAAGTATGTATAGTCTGTAATACTTGATAATCATAATAAATGGCTATATTACTGGCTCATGTGTCTGCTCTACTGTATTATCTTTTTCATCATATACTTTCTACTTGTAAAAAAAAGCTTGCTGTAAAACAGTAAGTCTTGTTATGCCTGCAGTAGCCTCATACATCTCGTGTTTATGCCTTCTCTTAATTGTGCCATTTTCACTTGTGCTTGATTTCATCTCGTATTGTTTTCTACAGTATCATGCAGTATAGTCTTGTAGCCCAGAGCAATAACCTGTACCATCCAGTGTAGGTGTGATACAGGCTTCTTCCATCAATGGTTTGTTAAATGCAGTCTATGATGTGTGCACGAGGATAAAACCGCCTAATGATGTAATTCTCAGAATGTATCCCGGTCATTAAGCAGCACATGGCAACATCATCCCTTTTATATGTTGCTGTAATTGACTCGCTACCATTTTTTAAGGACTTTTATGTTTAGCTTCAGGAAGCATATTGGTCTGCAATTTTCTTGTGTAGTCTTTGTCAGGTTTTCTCATCAGAGTGTTTCTGGTCACATAAGGATGAACTGGGAGGCTGTGCTAGTTATCAATTTATTGCATTTCAACTCCACGTCCATCTCTGTTTGCCTGCTCTGTGAAAGGGAGATGGTCATATACTTAGCTTTCCTTCGCCACGTTAAGTTTTGTCAGCAGAGGGTGCTGCAGGAACACTGAGAAATGGATTTTCTCTTCAGCACAGTGAGCTTGCTCCAGAGCTTGGCTACTCAGCATGGTGGCTCCTCCCGCATCTTGTTCCTGCAGCACTTGGCCGCCCCTGGCTGGGGCAGCCAGCAGCTTTCCTGAGTACTTCTTTGGCAATTTTGCAATGGAATGCTACTGTTGAGGCACCTTCCCATGAATGGCCACCACGATGACCCACAAAGCAACTTCGCAAGTTCTGAGGCATAGCACCTCACTGTGGGATACTTCCCTGCATCCCAGAGAGCTGGTTTCCATCAAGTCACACCAGCACGACATCTTGGTCATCCGGTGAGTCATGCTATGTCCTCTTCAGCGAGGTCTGGATCTCAGCTCCAGGAAGGGATCTTTATGGTTGCTCTAGTACGGCCCCTAGAAACAGCAGCCATTCTTTACATTTGCTATTCCTCTATTCTTTAGGGCTCTTTCTAATTTTAACTAGACAATTTCCCCTTTTGCCAATCTCCTGTTAATAATTTTTATATTAAATTTCAAATTACCGTTTAACATCTTGTGTGGACACTGAATGATACACAAGTGTTCTGTCTTCTTCTATTTTCTGAAAGTGTTTAAGATTGCTATAATTTTATCCTTAAAATTTGTTCTTTTAAAAATTAAAATATTTTTTAAAATATATTTTATTGATTTTTTACAGAGAGGAAGGGAGAGGGATAGAGAGAAATATCGATGAGAGAGAAACATCTATTAGCTGCCTCCTGCACACCCCCTATTGGGGATGTGCCCATAACCAAGGTACATGTCCTTGATGGGACTTGAACCTGGGACCTTTCAGTCTGCAGGCCAATGCTCTATGCATTGAGCCAAACCGGTTTTGGCAAAAATTAAAATATTTTTAATTAAAAAATAAATAAAGTCTGTAGGATTTCTAGTGATAGCATCCATTTCATTCCTGATACTGGTCATTTGTACTCCCTTTCTTCTTGATAAGTCTTGGAGCAGGGGGTGTTGGATATCGATTTTATTAATCTTTTCAAAGAATAAACTTTTGTCTGTATTCATTTTCCTCTTCCATTTCATTGAATTTGCTCATACTTATTATTCTCCTCCTAGAGACCTGATGCATGAAATTCGTGCAAGAGTAGGCCTTCCTCCCCCTGGCTGCTGGCACCAAGCTTCCCTCTGGTACCCAGCACCCAGGCTTCCCTCGCAGCCCTGGCTTCATCCTGAAGGATGTTCAGTCTAATTAGCATATTGCACTTTTATTATTAAAGATTTACTTAGATTAAATTCCTTATTTTTTAAAAAATATTTCTTAATTGATTTGAGAGAGGGAGAGAGATATAGAGGGGATTGAGCCTACAACCTGGGCATGTGTCCTGACCAGGAACTGAACCTTGATCTACTGGTTCATAGGTCAATGCTCAACCACTGAGCTATGCCAGCTAGGCAAATTTCTTCCATTTACTTCTTTTTCTAGCTTCTTAAGGTTGAAAACTTAGGTAATTGATTATTTTATGATATGGGTTATATAGAAGTATGTTATTTAATTTCCAATTATTTGTTTTTTTCTAGATATTTATTGTGTATTGGCTTATATTTTAATTCCTTTGTGACTGTTAACTTCTTAATACCTTTTCATTGTTTTTATTTCCTTTCAACAATATAATGCTATGTACCTGTTCCCTCCATCCTTTTTTCTATGTTTGCAACGTACTTTACTTCCACAGTGTAATAAACCAATCTTACATTATTATCATTTTCACTTTCTTGACATCATTATTTTTATTTTTATTCTTTTTTTGAGAAAATAACATAGCTTTTTATGTCTACCTCCTTATTTGCCTCCTTTGGTGTTCTTTATTTCACCCTGTAGATGTGAGTTACCAATAAGTACCATTTTCCTTCAGATTGAAGAACCTCCTTTAGCATTTCTTATAGCTCAGGTCTATTATTATTATCTCAAATTGTATTTATCTGAAAAGGTCTTTATTTTATAGTCAACTTGACGGATATTTTTGGTGGATATAGAAGTTTTGATTGGCATCTTATATTTCTCTTTCAGCACCTTAATAGTTTCATTCTGTTTTCTATTTGCATCAGTTTTTTTTTTCCTGATGAAAAGCCACACAGCATTTCTGTAATTGATTTGTTATTATGTAATATGTCTTCTCTGGATGCTTTTAGGATTTTCATTTTATTCTTGGTTTTCAGCAGTTAGACTATGACGTGCCTAAGCATGTTTTTCTTTATATTTATCCTATTGAGAGTTTGCTGAGAGTATTGGATCTGTGAATCAATGTATATTTGGAAAAAATTTTGGTTGTTATTTCTTTGAATAATTTTTTTCTGCTTCAATTTTACTCTCTGTTACTCTTGGGGCTCTAATTATATGCATGTTGGGCTACTTGTTATTGTCTCACAAGCTTGGTTTTATTTCCTCAATATGTTTTTCTCTCTGTTCTTCAGTCTGACTGATTTCCCAGAAGTTTTCTGCTGCCATCTTCAATCTGATGTTAAGCCCATCTAGTAATGTTTTAGTCCCAAGATTTCCATTTGGTTCTTAAAAATAAACTTTTAATTTTAGAATAGTTTTAGATTTAGAGAAAAGTTGCAAAGACAGTGCAAAGAGTTCCTATATAACATGTACCAAGTTTCTGCTATTGTTAACATAGTAATTGCACATTACTATGGAACATTTGTCACAATTCGTATTAATGCGTTGTTATTAACTAAACTCCATAGTCTATTCAGATTTTATTTGTTTTCCCCTAATGTTTATTTTATGTCCCAGGATACCATTTGGGATATTTTATTATATTTAATCATTATGTCTCTTATACTCTCCTTGTTTTTGATGACTTTGACAATTCTGAAGAGTATTGGTCAAATATTTTGTAAATTGTCTCTCCATTTGAGTTTTTCTGAAAATCAGGTTGTCATTAGAAACACAACCCATAGATGTAGACCATGACCTGAAAGCTAAATGTAAACAGAGTGACTACAAGTTAAATAAAAATTTGAATAAGACCAGTGTCTTCTAAAATAATAGTCAAAATATCCAGGATACAATTGAAAATAACAAACCATACCCAAAATGAAGAATATTATAACTTGAATGAGAAAAGATAATCAACTAATGACAACACCAAGATGAATTGCATGCAGGAATTATCTGACAAGAATTTTTAAAGTAACTATCATAAACATGATTCAACAAGAAATTATAAATTCTTTTGAAACAAATTAGAAAAATCTTAGCAAAGACGTTGAAGAAATGAAAGAAATTATATAATTTAGAAAATATAATAACAAAAATATTAAAAAATTGCTGGGTAGGTTTATTAGTAGACAGAGAGGATAGAGGGTAGAACCAGTGAACTTCAGGACAACTCAATAGAATTTATCCAACTTGAACATGTGGGATGATAACAAAAGACTAAACATTTGTTTCATTGAAGTCCCAGAAGAGGAGAGAGTGGAGCTGAAATAGTACGTATTCAAAGAAATAATGGCTGAAAACCTCCTCAAATTTGGTTAAAGACATTAATATATAAGTCCAAGAAGTTGGACTAACCTCAAATAGGGTAAACCTAAACAAATATATGCCAAGACACATCATAATTGAACTTCTAAATACTAAAGACAAAGAAATGAACTTGAAAGCAGGCAGAGAGAAATATATAAGGATATCAATTCCAAAAAGCAGATTTCTTATTCTGAATCATTGAGGACAGAAAAAAGTGACATTTTTTTTTTAAGTGCCAAAAGGAAAAACCTAAGTACAATTTCTATGTCTGGCAAATATATCCTTCAGGAATGAAGAAAAAAACACACCATACCCTCAGAAATCAGTCTTTAACAGGCCTATCTTAAAAGAACCGATAAAGGAAAATCTTTAAACAGGAAGAAAGTGATAAAAGAAGGTTTCTTGGGGATTTGAAAAGAAGAGAAAAACAGGAAAAAGAGAAAAACTATGGACATATTCAATAGAATATTATTTTCATGAGTCTTATGAATCATATAATGATGAAACAAAAATTATAACAGCATATTATATTCAAAACAATCGTATTTTAAGTATTTTAAAATGGGGAAGGTAAAGACATCTAAATGGAAGTAAGTCTTCCACACTTCACTTAAAGTGAGGGAATGTTCATACCAGTGGACTGTGGTAAGTCACATATGTACAGGGTGGGGCAAATGTAGGTCTACAGTTGTGAGTCTGCAAAACACAGACTTTATTCTTATATCATTTATCATTTTATTTTCTATTTGAACAGCTGTAAACCTACTTTTGCCCCAACCCTGGATATTATAATTCTATAGAAACCACTAAAAAAATATACAAAGTGATACACTAAAAAACAAAACTGGGATCCTAAAAAATATGCAAGGCAGGCAAGAAAAGGCAAACAGCGCTGCCTTTGTAAAGTCCTGGCTGTCTGCCTGGTAGGAGAGAGTTTCTCCCCTCAGTTCATCCAAGGCAACTGCTTGGTGTTGCATCATATATTTTCAAAGCCTGAATTGCTTAGCACAGAGCTGAGGCTCAAAAAATATCTGTTAAATAAATAAATAAATAAATAATATTTTAAAAAAGACAGGAACAAGAGACTGAAGAAGTAAACAGAAAAACAAATTTAAAGGAAGGGCACTGAATAACGTGTATAAGAGATCTTGCATTTTTTCCTGACAACGACATAAGAATCTACCATTATCTTAAAGCACAAAGTTTAATTAAAATAAACCACAACATCTGCTTGAATTGACTGAGGCTGTGGCACAGTGGTTGTGGCAGATTGTAAGACACTGAGGTGTCTTCCACGCCTACCCTTCTACATGGTGACAGTGCTGCCCTGGCCACTGAAATTTGTGGTTTTATTTTCCATCCTTTGCAACTGGTATGAAGAGTCCATTTCTGGCGTGTGTTGACCAATAGGACACTAGCAAACATGGTGCAAGCAGAAGTTTGAAAAGCATTTATTCTTTAAGACTCGCCCTTTTTGCTGAATATCAAACCCTGAGACCAAGATGTGAATGGGCCTGAGTGAGGCTGCTGGAGAGTTCGTGTCCAGGAGCACCGACACTCCCTCCCTGGATGTCTGCCTGCACACTGCCAGAGATCCGAGTGAACTGGCATCAGAATGAAAAGTTTCCCTCATCAATGAGTGAATTACCCTGAAATAAAATTCGCATGGGAAAGGAAGGCTATGTGCTAAACTTATTCCTCTACTTACTGGTTCTTGGAATGATGAATGTGTCCGGTGTGGTGGATATGTATTGGTTAACTAAATTGGTCACTAAACTGACCTATATTTCCCAGAATCCCTTTCTCTCCAGAGTGTGCCCTGCAGTCCACTTTTACGCAAGATTTGGAATGCAAAGTGAAGCAGCAGGCATGTCTACATTTTTAAAAAATATATTTTATTGATTTTTTACAGAGAGGAAGGGAGAGGGATAGAAAGTCAGAAACATTGATGAGAGAGAGATATCGAACAGCCGCCTCCTGCACACCCCACACTGGAGATGTGCCCACAAGCAAGGTATATGCCCCCAACCGGAATCGAACCTGGGACCTTTCAGTCCGCAGGCCGACACTCTATCCACTGAGCCAAACCGGTCTCAGCATGTCTACATTTTTATGCTCAGAAGGTCAAGGCAGGGCACCACACAGTTCATCTACATTGCTGCTCAGCTGCTGGTTAAACTTGTCCAGCACTGTCACCATGTAGATGTCACCAGTGTCTCCAAAGCTTGAGGCATAGAGATACTAAGAGATGGATCATCTGCCCAGATTCCACTTGATTGTTGCTCCCTCCCCTCATGTCCACCTGCTTGCCTGTGAGCGCAGGTTCCATCCTGCAGGGCAGCTGACTGGGAAGCAGCAGCCTCCCATTGCTGGTGACACTAGACCCCACCATTGAGTAAGGTCAATCCCTGTGAGAAGTCCTTTCTTAGGGTGGTTTTGCCTCTCTGGTTAAACACTGAGCTATTTCTAGCATCCTCCAAAGTAATCAGTGAGGTGGTTCTTAAAATAACCAATGAATTTATGGATGGGACTTCTGATCTCAACTTCAACATGGAAAGGGCTTGGAAGTCATCATTCTATACTTACAAGAAACAAGGGCATAAATGGAAAATCAATGACTTTCTTAGATTCCTTAGGGATTGAGGCCATAGGCAAATGGCCCTCCTTAATCTGGAGGGGCAGGTGAAGAGAGAGAATCTCAGTCAGAATCGGCTTAGCTTACCTGGAGCCGTAGCATGGAGCCACAAGTGGCTAGGGACACCTTAAGCAGTGACTTTAGCCAGTTGCTGGAGGCTGTGGCGTGTGAATTAGCTTGAGAGTGAAGCACTCCTGTGGCTACCAGCATAAGGTTATTTAGTAATATTTATTGTTAAAACACACTTACCAGTTACCACGTAAGATACTTTTGCAGTTTTTTTTGTCCTTGTAATGTATTACTATGTTATATTATCACTGTCAAGAAATAATTCCTTGTGGTTAAACCACAACCTTGTCCTGTAGTTAAATCCCTATGCTTCAGGTTGTCTAGTTTTAAATATTAATTTTAAACGTTTTAATTTAACTTTATTTCATGGTTACGGAAGACATTTTGCTGGATCCAAAGTCAAAACCATGAAATAAGATACTTGCAGAGAAATCTAATTTCCAATCCTGTCTCTTCCTTCTCCTTATTGAAAACCACTTTTATTCGTTTTGGTTTCCTCCCATTGACATTGTCCTTTTCTTAAATAAACGACAACATACTACCCACTGATGAGCCAGACTAGAAGGCAAAGAGAAAGCAGCTCTGTCACTTCCTCCCATTGCCCCAGCAAGGGGCTCGCCCCTCTGCTTCCTCATTGTCTCCCGGGAAGTCTCTGGCCTCGGTGAAAGGCCTGAGAGGGCTTTCCCAGTTGCTAACAGGTAACAAACGAATAGTATCTTTCTCCAAATATAGAATGTCCATCTAGTCATAGATTCTAGTGTCATACAAAAACTCCAACTTTGATAGAGAATCCAAGATGGCGGCATAGGTAAACACCTACACTGCTGCCTCGCACAACAATTTCAAAACTACAACTAAAAGACAGAACAGACATCATCCAGAACCACAGGAAAGCTGGCTGAGTGGAAGTTCTACAGCTAGAAGGAAAGAGAGGGGCTCACAGAAACCCAGAGGAGCTGCAAAAAGCTGAGGTACGGAGACGCGCACATGGAGAGAGCGGGTGCCGGAGTACCTGGCTGGCTTTCTCTGGCGGGAGGGAGACAGAGACTCCCAACGTCATTGAACCCCTTCTCTTACGACACTAAACCCCAGATCCAGCCGAAACTCATACAGGGTGAGTTTGGACTGTGAAAAGGGAGAGGTGCACAGAATTTAGGGGAGTCGCAAAAGATCAGAGGGCTGGTGGCGGCGCGCACGGCACTGCGCCAAGGACAGACTGCTGATTGTGCCACTGGCTTTCGCGACTGGGCGGGAGACAGACCCTCCCAACTGCGCCACTTCTGACTCCACCAAGCCCCTGTTTCGGGCGAAACCCTGGAGACCTAGACTCGTGTAGTCCTGGAGTGCAGGGGAGCCGGAAAGGCAGCAGTCTAGAGGCACTGCGGGCGCAAGCGCACAAGGACCGCTCCAGCCATTACCCAGTCACGTGAGACTCAGGGGCGGTTGAGGGCGTGGCCGACTGGAAGGCAAGGCAGTCCTTTAAGCCCTGAGACTCCACCCATCCCAAGCTCAACAGAGGCTTCTGTGGCTTTGCAAGTCTGGCATTATAAGGCTGAATCCAACACAGAAGTTTCCCTGGCATAGTGAAAATGCCGAGACAAGGGAAGGGACCACAAACAAAAGAAATGGAGGGAAAAAAACTACTGGATATAGAGTTCAAAACCACGCTTATAAGGTTTTTCAAGAATATGCTAGAAAAGATGGATAAATTTATCAAGTCCCAAGAGGAGATGAAAAAGGACCAACTAGAGATGCAAAAGAGCCAACTAGAGATGGTAAAGGTCCAACTAAAGATGAAAAAGGACCAACTAGAAATTAAACTTTCACTGACTGAAATAAAAAATATCATACAGAGCCCTAACAGCAGACTAGAGAAAGGCAAGAATCAAGTCAAAAATTTGAAATATAAAGAAGCAGAAAACACTCAACTGGAAAAGCAAGACGAGAAAAGAATCCAAAAATGTGAAGATAATGTAAGGAGACTCTGGGATAGCTTCAAATGTACCAACATCAGAATTGTGGGAGTGCCAGAAGAGAGAGCAAGATACTGAAAACCTATTTAAAGAAATAATGACTGAAAACTTCCCACATCTGGTGAAAGAAATAGACTTACACATCCAGGAAGCACACAGAACCCCATATAAAAGGAATCCAAAGAGGACCACACCAAGACACATCATAATTAAAATACCAAGAGCAAAAGACAAAGAGAGAATATTAAAAGCAGCAAGAGAAAAACAGTTCATTACCTACAAGGGAGCACCCATACGACTGTCAGCTGATTTCTCAACAGAAACGATGCAGGCCAGACGGGAGTGGCAAGAAATATTCAACGTGATGAATAACAAGAACCTACAACCAAGAATAATCTATCCAGCAAAGCTATCTTTCAGAATTGAAGGGCAGATAAAGAGCTTCATAGATAAGAAAAAGCTAAAGGAGTTCATCAACTCCAAACCAGTATTATATGAAATGCTGAAAGGTACTCTTTAAGAAGAGGAAGAAGAAAAAGATTAAAGTAAAAAAATTATGAACAACAAATACGTATCTATCAACAAGTGAATCTAAAAATTAAGTGAATTAAAAATTTGATCAACAGAATAAACTGGTGAATATACTAGAATCAGGAGCATTGAAAGGGAGTGGACTGATAATTCTCAGGGGGAAAGGGGTGAAGGGTATACAGGGAGAGACTGGACAAAAATCATACACCTATGGATGAGGTCAACGGGAGGGATGGAAGGGTGGGAGCTGGGTGGAGGGGTGCTATGTGCTATGGAGGGGAAAAAAGAAAAACAAATGTAATAATCTGAATAATAAAGATTTAATTAAAAAAAAACTCCAACTTTTTTTAGGGGGCCTCCCCTCCCCCAGCTCAGACGGACAGCAGGTTGGGGCCCCTGCACGGGACAGGTGTACTCCTGCTGGCTGCTGGTTTGAGCCCCAGGAGGGGGAGAACCAGGGAAGTTCTTGTCTGACTGCTGTAGCTGCCACCTGGTTCTGGTGCTCTCTGGGTGTGGTTTTTTTCTCAGTGCTGGTCCCCTCGTTCTAGAAGCATCTTCACGGTTCTTTGGAGACCATGCCTATCATTCAGGCTCTCACCCATAGTTCCCTGGCACAGACTGGGAACCTGCTGCCCCCACAGGGCCTGCAGCTCCAAAGGCATCCGTGGCTCCCAGCGCGCTACAGTGAGGTGGCGTTTGGGAAATAGTTGAGTCCAGGACTCTGTGTGGAGAGCTAAGGAAAGAGATGCTCGGAGTCTTCGCTTGCCTGGGTTTATGTTTCACATTCAGACTCAACTCCTGGAGCCTCCGTCCCACCAAATTTCAGCAGGACCCCCAGCCAGCCCGGTCAGCCTGCTCTGTCCTTAGACCCGCTCTTCGCGCCCTCGCCTCGCACCTCGGCGGTGCTGTTCCCTGGATCCCAAGCCACCCCGTCCTGGACTTCCTCGGGTTTTGCAAGACCTCCCACCCTCCCATCTACAGGGACCCCTCTTCATCTCGAGTGTCTGCAGCCCGGATGGACTGTGCTGAGGTCCTTTTCTTTTTTAAACTAAAGGAGTTGACCGTTTTATTTTCACATTTCGTAATACAAATGAAAATTGCTTTTTTTTTTTTTTTTTTGGTCCCAGTACTTCCCTCCACAACTATTCTCTCTTTGATAGGAAGGGGAGGGGGGAGCGGCGGGGAGTCTTCCTTGTCATGCTGTTAGAAACACCCAGAGTCATAGCACCATGGTTTCCTGAGGTCGACCAAGTGATATAAACTGACAGACAGGGCTCCTCATTGCTGGCCGAGTGGGCACCATCCTGGGATGGGCAGGAGATCTCATCACTGGGGGCCCTGGCATCCTTGGCATGTGCCCTCCCATAGGTGGCCTCATTCCAGGAGCAGGGCCCACAGGCATCAACTCAGGAGGAGGAGGAACCATCACTGGCATCAGGGAGGGACCCTCAGATGGTGTGCTGGCATCACACCAGGGCGAGGAGGGTCCCAAAGACTTGGGGATCAGTGCCCCTGCGGGAGGCGAAGCAGCGAATGGAGCAGGAGGCGTCTCTCCTTGCTGAAATGCCGGGGTGGAACTGTCCACCAGGCTCTGCGCCTGATGCAGCCTCCCACACTCTCCTTACGTTTCCTACCAGTGCAGTGTGTCTTTCTTACAGAGGGAGAGTTGCGGTCATCACGGTAAAACTCTGCAGGCAGTTGGCCACTCTGTACCGTGGATGCTTTGGCCCTTTCTCCCCTCTGTTCTGGGCATGCTCACGGGATCGTGTGCCTTTCCTTTCACCATCAGGGCTCCAGGAGGGGAAGGTTCACTGTTTGTGACCATGGTGGCTGCTGACAGCAAAGGCCTGAGGCGCTGTGTGCAGAGGGCTCCACGGGGATCTGCCTCCTCAATTCCCACTGCAAATGCATGGGATGGAAATCATCACCCCCACTTTACAGGTTAGAAAACAGGTTCGGAGACACGGAGTCACATGCTCAAGGTGGACAGCAGAGAAAGTATTAGAAGCTTGACTTGCCTCAAGCTCACGCCCTTTGCTGGAGGGCTGTCGGCCATGGGGGTGGCTCCTGCTCACGTGCTAGCAGGTACGGGCGACTGTGGGTGACCTCAGCTAGCTCCGTCTGAATGGAGCGCCCTGGGAAACCGAGGCTCGCTGAGGGCCACACAGCCTGCTTATTTTCCCACCCTGCTACCCTTTCTAGTTGTTTTATTTGCTACCCCAGTGATGGAGACTGTGAGATGCTATGGTTTCTCGCTGGGCTTGGGAAGAGCCTCCCCGACACCGCCCCCGCGGCCCCCAGCCTCCCCTGGCCGACCACAGGACCCAGCACCATTGAAATTTCAGTCCAAAACCTCAGGCAGGCCCTGAACATATGTTTCACTATGAAAGGAACAATGGGGCCTCCAGGCTTAATTAAGACCCACAAAGAGCACTTGGCTGGATGGGCCTCATTCTCTGCTTTTGGCTCCTTTTTTTTTTTTTTTTTGTTCACCCCACCCCCACACTTCTGTTTCTACTCCTTCTGTGGAAGGGATAAAAGGGGCCCAGGACCCCCCAGCTCCTCCACTCTCCCTGCTCCTCTTTTCTCACAGTCTGACCTCCCTCTACTCTGCTGAGCCCAGCAGGAGGAGGGGCCACCTGGGTCTGGTGCCAGACTGCGAGCCCCCACACCCACTGAAGAAACAGGCAGCCGGACGGACGGCCTGGCTTCCTGGCCCGGCAGGAATGCCCAACCTGGGAGCCCCTGCCAGCTAGTGGGCTCAGGCTGGCCCAATCTGGTCTGGATTTTAGTGGAAAGGAGTCACATTGCCTCTAAGGTGAAGCCCCAGTTCTGAGCGCTCTGTGTGCACTGTGGCCCAAGTCCCCCAGCCTGTGAGGGCCTATTGAAGGGCCCAGCCTAACATAAGCACACGACTGTCATGTTGCATGAATGTATGAATGTTTACTTATCTAACAAAGCTCCTGTACAGTTTACTGCATGTTTAAGTGCTATTAGTCTTACATTAGGTAGCATTATAGTCCCAGGTAAGATGATCAAGGTACAGAGAGGTCAAGCAAATTGTACAAGGTCACACAGCAAGGAGTAGGCAACAGAGCCAGAGAGTTAAAATCCAAGTTGATTGGTCCAGAGGCCCCTCCTTAGCCAGGCTGCCTTTAACCAAAGGATAGATCTGTTTGACCACCACCTGGATAAATTGACTCCTCCCTCACTTCTGCCCCCCTTCAATTTAACAAATTGTTATAAAGTAGACGTCCATGAAACCACCAACCAGGTGAAGCAATCGAATGTTGCCAGCACCTCAGGGCCTCCCTGATCACTGTGTGATGCCCCTTGCACCATTTCTCCCTCTCCCCTAAAACTAATCACTAAATATTTGGTAATAATTTCTTTGCTTCTTCTTACTAGTATGCTTTTACCACCCAAGTGTACATCCCTGAACAATAAAATTCAAGTTCACTGTCTGTTGCTGTTTCTATAATTGAAACTATCGACTAAGATGTTTGCTTCCAGTTTCTTAGTTCCATATAGTATTTTTAGGATTGACTACGGTATTGCATGCAGTTAGAATTCATAGTCTTTTTTACTGTGTAGTAGGGTCTTCTACAATTTATCCATTTCAGTTTATGGACGTTTAAATTGTTTTCCAGTTTCTAATATGAAAAATGCTTGTATACTTGACCTGGTGCTTCTGAGCACTCACTTTGGTGTCCTGGGTTTAAAAGAATGCAAATGTTCACCTTTCCCAGGAAATTGTCAATGGCTCTTCACAGGAGTTGTATCCTTTTATACACACCCACCAGCTGTGGGGGGAATTCTCATCACTGCCCATCACCAAGACTTAGTGTTGTCAGACTTCTTCCTTAGAGTCTACTTGATGAGGGTGCGGTGGCCTCACAGTGGTTTTAGTTCCTATCTCCCTGTTGCTCATGGTGTTGAGCACTTTTTTCAAAAGTTCATTGGCTACTTGGTTTCCTTCTTTTGTAATTTGCTCAATCAGATTCTTTACCTACATTTTTATTGATTGTATATCTTACTCATTTCTAGAGGCTCTTTATACATTCTGGATCTGAATCCTTTGTTGATTATATGTATTGGAAAAATAGCTTTTTGCACAGTGTGCTTGGCTTTTTACTTTTTAAAAACAGTATCCTGATTAATAGGAATTTTAAATTTGAATGCAAGTGTAATGTAGCAAAATTTATCAATAATTTCCTTTATGCTAGTCAGTTTTTATAACATGTTAAGAAAATTTTCCCTACTCTGAGGCCTAGAAAAAAATATTATATATATATATGTATATATATATATTTATGATATATATGGATATATATATGAATTATATTTTAAATTCTTTATTGTTTCGCCTTTCATATTAAGGTCTATAAAACAGCCAGAATTTACTTTTACTATATCTATAATTATGTGATATAAGGATCTGATTTCTTTTTCTGATATGAATACCCAGTTGTCACCACACCACTATTGAAAAGATTATCCTTTCCCGATTGCTCTGAAGTTCTACTTCACTATACATCCCAATTGACGGATTTCCCCCAGACTCTGTATATCCATTGGTCTCTTTCTTATCGTTGTACCTAGGTCACAATGTCTCACTAGAAACCATCGAGGTCAGAAAGAAAAGACACAATATTTTTCAAATGTGGAAAGAAAGACCTGTCCACCTAAAATCCTGTAGCCCATGCAATACCCTTCAGAGTGAAGAGGCTATCAAGACATTCTCAGATGAAGGAAAATGAAAATAATTCGTCAGATCAGGAGACCTACTCTAAAATAATGGTGAAAGGAAGTTCTCTAAAGAGAAAGGAAAAAATAAAAGAACATTGGAACACCAGGCAGGGAGAGATAACATGCTAAGCAAAAGTATGGCCAAATACAATAGGCTTTCCTTCTCTCCTTGAGTTTTCTAAATTATGTTTGACATTTGAAATACAAATTATAACACTGTCTGATGTGCTCTAAATATATGTAGAAGACATATTTAAGACATTACACTATAGTTGGAAAAGTAAACAAACATAAAGAGAAATAGGTTCTTATACTTCGCTCAAAATAGTAAAATTACGCCACTAGTAAACTGTGATAAATTATGTACATATAATGTTACACTTAGATTGCAGTAGATAATTAAAGAGCATAAATAGGCTATATAGAGACAAACTAAAAAAATAAACTAAAGAAATAAAAATGGAATTTTAAGAAATGTTCAAGTAACACTCAAGAAGGTAGGAAAACAAAAACAAAAAAATGAAAAACGGAACAAAGAGAAAACAGATAATTAATTGGAAGACTTAAGCCCTAACATATCAATAATAACATAAAATGTAAACAGTCTAAATCAGCGGTCACCAACCTTTTGGACCTCACGGACCACCAGTGGTCCGCAGACCACCGGTTGGTGACCACTGGTCTAAATATACCAAATGAAAGACTGATTGGCAGAATGGGTTAAAAATATGTATCTATAAAAATCTCACTTGAAATATAACAATACTAGAGGCCCGGTGCACAAAATTTGTGCTTGGAGGTGTGTGTCCCCCAGCCCAGTCTGCACCCTCTCCAATCTGGGACCCCTTGAGGGATGTCCGGGCCTAAACGGGCAGTCGGAGATCTCTCTCACAATTCAGGACTGCTGGCTCCCAACTGCTCACCTGCCTGCCTTCCTGATCACCCCTGAACCACTCCCTGCCAGCCTGATCACCCCTAACTGCCCTCCCCTGCAGGCTTGATCATCCCCAACTTCCCTCTCTTGCATGCTTGGTCCCTCCCAACTGCCCTCCTCTGCTGGCCATCTTGTGGTGTTCACATGGGGCAGCCATCTTGTGTGTTGGAGTGGTGGTCAATTTTCATATTATTCTTTTATTAGAGAGGATAGGCAAGTTGAAAGTGAATTTATGGAAAAAGATATATTATGCAAACATTAATGAAAAGAAAGCAGGATAAAGTAAACTTCAGAGCAAGGAATGTTACCAGAGTCAGAGAGGGACATATACAGTCCATCTACTAAGAAGATACAACAAACCTAAATATGTATGTGCCAAATATAGAAATGCAAAATATGTGAACAAAAATTGATATAATTGAAAGGGGGAGCAAGCAAATCTACAACCATAGAGATGTGAACATCTCTCTCTCAACTAAATAGGAAATCAGCATTTAAGAATTTTCACTCATTTTATACAATCTTTTCCAGAAAATAGGAGGGAGCACTAATCATTTTATGAAGTTAGATTTCCCTGATACAAAAATCACACAGAAATAGTAAAAAACAAATAAACAAACAAAAAAACCTACTATCTTTTATGGATATAGATGCAAAAAATCTTAAAACAAAATATTGACAAATATAATTTATAAAAACATACATTACGAACAAGTAGGTTTATTCTAGACATGCAACTCAGGCTCAATATTAAAAAATAATTCAATATAATCTATCACATTAACCTAGAAAAGAGAAAAAAATCACATGATCATATTAATCAATCCAAAAAAAGCATTTAATGAAATGTATTCCTTCATGATAAAAATTTTCAGAAAAATAGAAATAAGGGGGAGGGGATAGTCTTTAATTTGATAAAGAGCATCTTTAAAACAAAACCATAGCTAACATTATATTTAATGGTGAAAGACCATGATTTCTTCTTAAGAATGGGAATAAGGCAAGGAATGTCTGCTTTTACCTGTCTAATTATAGAAACTAGAGGCCCGGTGCACAAAATTTGTGCGTGGGTACAGTCTGTAGGCCTAGTCTGTGATTAGGGCCATCTTCCCTAGCTGCCATCAGCCGGCTCTGCCCCCTGCCACCTTCCACCTGGGTTCCCAGTTTGCCATTGGGCAATTGGAGTCTGACAGCAGGGAGAAGAGAGACTGAGAGGTCAGTTGGTCCTGCCTGCTTGTGGCCCTGCCCCCACCCTCCATGTGTGGGGTGACCTGTGGGGCAAAATCCTTGGCCTGGCACCACCCGCATCCCCTGCCACCCATCCCTGGGTCCCCATTTGTCATCAAACGATCAGAGCCTGATGGCCAAGGGGAGCAACTGAGAGTGGTCAGTGCACCTCATAGTGACTGGTGGAGCAGTCATCCTGGTCATCTTGCCATTATGGTCATTGGGATTTTATTATATAGGATTCTTATTGAAGTTCTAATCAATACAATAACGCAAGAAAAGGAAATAAAAGGCATAAAGGTTGGAAAGGAAGAAACAAACCTGCCTCTCTCTGCAGATGACATGATTTTCTATATAGAAAATTCCAAGAAATATACAAAAAAACCTAATACTAATAATTTGAGTTCATCAAGGTTACACGATACAAGAAAAACATACCACAATCAATTGCATTTTATGTACTAGCAATGAATATACATGGACACTGGAGTTAAAAATATAATGCCATTTACAGTCATTAAAAACATAAGAGATAGGCTGTGTTTATGGCTTGACTCAATATAGTGAAGATGTCAGTTCTCCCCAAACTGACATAACATTTTAACACAATTGCTATCAACATTCCAGCAAGATTTTTTTTTAGATAGACAAGATTATTCTAAATTTTATATGGAAAAGCAAAGGAACTCTAAAAATTAAAACAATTTTGAAAAATCAAAATACAGAGGAATCATTCTACCCAATTTTAAGAATTATTATATTGCTACAGTAATCAAGACTGTATAGCACTGGCAGAGAGAAACACACCAGTCAATGGAATAGAATAGAGGACTGAATGTACAACCTTTGTTAGGTTAACCCTAGGAGCTTTATATATTTTTTAAAGTTCTATTTCAAATAGTATTGCTTTAGTCATTTAATTTTCTAACAGTTTGCTGCTTGTATTTAAGAATACAATTGATGGGGAAAACAAGATGGCGGCATAGGTAAACACCTAAATTGCTGCCTCACATAACAATTTCAAAACTACAACTGAAAGACAAAATGGACATTATCCAGAACCACAAAATGGACATTATCCAGAAAGCTGGCTGAGTGGAAATTCTACAACTAGAAGGAAAGAGAAAAGCACACTGAGACTCAGAGGAGCTGAAGGAGGCGGAGGTACTGAGACGCACATGCGGAGAAGACTGGCAACTGAGTGCGTGGCTGGCTTTCTCATGTGGAGGAAGACAAAAGCTCCTGACTGCACTGAACTCCAGTTCCGGGCAAGACTCTGGGGACTGAAACTACTTGCCAGTGGGCAAAACTCGAGGGTGGCTTCCTCTTAGAAGTGCTTGCAGTGATTACTGAGGGACACTGAGACTCAGGGGCCTCTTAGGATAGTCCTCATGGGAAGCCAAGACTATCTGTTTCACCCTGAGACTCTGCCTCATCCAAGCTAAGCACAGAGGCTTTTGCAAGAAGGGTGTCTCCAGCATAGAAGTTCTCCCAGCATAGACACAGCTGACCCTCACAGCCAACTGGTGTGAAGGTCAATTCCTCCCAGTGATACCAATAAAAAATCAAGACTTAACTACAACAAGACTGTGCACACAGCCCACAAAGGAATGCACCAAGAGTATCCACCTCAGGTAACTAGGGAGGATGAGCCATTAGACCCTATAGGAAACCTAGCACACAAAGCCACTCTGTCAACTCAGGAAAGCAGCCAAAGTGAAGAGACAAAGAAACAGGTCACAAATGCAAGAAATGGAGGAAAGCAAATGACTGGATATAGAGTTCAAAACCATGGTTATAAGATTTTTCAAGAATTTTCTAGAAAAGGTCAATAAATTTAATGAGACCCTTAAGAATATGAAAAAAGGACCAACTAGAAATTAAGCATACACTGACTGCAATAAAAATAATATACAGAGATTCAACAGCAGACAACAGGATTGCAAGAATCAAGTCAAAGATTTGAAATACAAAAAAGCAAAAAATACCCAACCGGAAAAGCAAAAAGAAGAAAGAATCCAAAAATATGAAGATAGTGTAAGAGTCTCTGGGACAACTCCAAGCATTTTATGGGGGTGTCAGAAGAAGAGAGGGCAAGATACTGAAAACCATTTGAAGAAGTAATGACTGAAAACTTCCCCCACCTGGTTAAAGAAATAGACTTACAAGTCCAGGAAATGCAGAGAACCCCAAACAAAAGGAATCCAAATAGGACCACACTAAGACACATCATAATTAAATTACCGGGAGCAAACAATAAAGAGAAAATATTAAAAGCAGCAAGAGAAAAACAGTTATTTACCTACAAGGGAGTACCCATACAATTGTCAGCTGATTTCTCAACAGAAACTATGCAGGCCAGAAGAGAGTGGCAAGAAATATTCAAAGTGATGAATAGCAAGAACCTACAACCAAGATTACTCTACCCAGCAAAGCTATCATTCAGAATTGAAGGGCAGACAAAGAGCTTCACAGATAAGAAAAAGCTCAAGGAGTTCATCACCACCAAATGAGTATTATATGAAATACTGAAAGGTACTCTTTAAGAAGAGGAAGAAGAAGAAAAAGGTAAAGATAAAAATTATGAACAACAAATACATATCTATCAACAAGTGAATCTAAAAATCAAGTGAATAAAATAATCTGATGAACAGAATAAACTGGTCAATATAATAGAATCAGGGACATAGAAAGGGAGTGGACTGACAATTCTCAGGGGGATAGGGGTATGGGGGGTGCGGGAAGAGACTGAACAAAAATGGTACACCTATGGATGAGGACAGTGGTAAGGGTAGAAGGTGGGGTGGGAGCCAGGTGGAGGGGAGCTATGGGGGGGAAAAAGCAGAACAATTGTAATAATCTGAATAATAAAGATTTATTAGAAACAGAAAAAAAAATACAATCGACTTGTAGACAATAATCTTTCTAAGATCTCTTATTAATTCTGATAATTGATTTTGGGTTTTCTTGCTGGAATGAACCTTTGGCCCTTTCAGGATGGAAGGGGCCAATGAAGTAAATTTGCCACTAAGTAGCCAGAGGGTCTCCTTGAGATTTGGTGCCATATTGAGGGTTCAGTGATGTTGTTAGTCAAAGGAGGTAAATGATTTTAATTAGGATGGTGTGCCCTAGGCAGTGTTTCCTGCTTGGGGCTTGAGGCTCATTATACAAATTTATCTTTGTTAACCAAGTGGAACTCACTGCTTTGTAGCCTTAGAAGTTTAGGGGCGGCCATCTGGTGCAGGAGCATATTCTGCGATGTTTTTAAAATTGCACACATCGGTGTTCATACCCTGATTACATATTAAATCACCTGGAATAGACATGCCCCGCTTTAGCTCATAGAGGTTCTGAGTTCATTGGTTAGTGAACTAATTGTTTAGGAAAATTTCCTTTAGTGATTTTAATATACAAAATAGGTTTGAGAAGAACAATGTTAGTGGACAGTGAAATCAAATAGCCTTGATTGGCATTTTTTTTCTTACAAAAATATATTACAGATATATTTTCAAAATAGTTGTAAATATTGTGTGTGTGTGGGGGGGGTGGCTATTAGAGTGTGATGTGAAATGTATTAAAAGAGTTTGAAAATCCTCTGGTCTACGGCAGTGCTTTCCACACTTCAGCATGTGTGAGAATTCTCCAGAGTTGGTTCAAACACGGATTCCTGGGCTGCAGACTTACAGGTCCTGATTCAGGTGGTCTGTGCCAGGGCTTGAGATTCTGCAGTTCCTCAGGTCCCCGTTGATGCCAGCGCTGTCCCTCAGTGTGCAAGCAGGAACAAAGATTTTTATGCAAACCTGGGACCCAGATCAGCTGCTTGGCTCCCACCACTCTGCACAGCACCGCTCCCGAGCAGGGGCCCTGTGCACAGCAAGCACTGCCTTGTGCTTGGTCTGTGTGTGGTTTGCAGTGGCTTAGCATGATGGGGAGTGACTCCGGGCCTCCAAGCCCCCGTTTTGTTGGAATTGTAGAGAAACTGTCCAGGTCAGGCCTCCGTGGGGAAAGGGTGTGCTCTGTCTGAGGCTCTTGTCAGCGTGGGCTGCTGTAACAAAACAGCACAGACTGGATGGCTTAAACAACAAACATTTTTCCTCACAGTTCTGGAGGATGGGAAGTCCAAGAGCCAGGTGCCTGCTGGTTCCGTTGCTGATGAGAGTTTTCTTCCTGATTATAGACAACTGTCTTCTTGTTGCATCTCTTCCTCTTCTCAGAGGGCATTAATCCCATTGTGGGGCTCCGCCCTCATGACCTCATTTACACCTTATTACCCCAGAGGCCCCTCCTCCTCCTATCATCACTCTGGGGCTTCCATCAGGCATTACTGTCCTCCAGCACCTGTCCATGGAGGAAGGTCACTACATGTGTCTGCCTGGCTCCTTCGCATCCAACATCTTTTTCTGGGGGCACAAGAATCCTTCCATCACCCCCAAGCCACATGGATCCAGGGATTTCTGCAAGGCTACCGAAGGCCCCTCCTGTCTGGGCCACTATCTGGCCATTGCCTCTCCTGGGTGTCATGTCCACCCTTGGGTTCCGGAACCGGCCCCTAGGCTTCCATCAGTGCTTCTCTCCTAGTGCCTCGCCGAAGAGGCACCAGACACACTCTCCTCAATGGGAACACTAGAGGCACCCAAGTTCTGCATTTCTCCCACGCCATTCTCTTGAGAAGGAAAATAAGGGGGCAACTTTAGGGGCTTAAGCCTAGTTCAATATCTAGTTAGAGAGAAATCTTGTAAGACCCATTCTAACTGGCTTAGGCGGAGCCACAAAGCCCACCTGAGGGGCCTGCCACAGGAGGATATGTATAAAATAAAAGGGTAATATGCTAATTAGACCAGACGTCTTTCTGGCCATCCTTCCTGACGAAGCTGGGGCTTTGGGGGAAGCCAGTCTGGGTCCCGGGTGCCTGCTGGTGGCCAGAGGAGGGAAGCCCGGGTCCCAAGTGCCAGAGGGAAGCCAGTGTTGGCAGCCAGGGGAAGAAAGACCTACTCTTGCACGAACTTTTGTGCATTGGGTCTCTAGTGTGTGTGCACGCGCACGCGCACGCGCACGCGCGTCAAAACCTCCCCACATTGGTAGTTCAGGCTTTGCATCAGAATCCCCTGAACTAGCAGTGCGGAGTAATAAAGGCTTTTTTTCCTGATTTCTCTGAGTGCTGAGTGATCATTCTCCTGGACAATTTGAAGAATTGCTGCTACAACACTCTGAGCGGATTACATGTTTGTGTGGGAGAGAGAGGAGGAAATACCAGGAGGAAAACAGATCAATATATTTAAATCATATTGCCATCATCACTACCATTATTACAGACCCTTATTCTCCTTTTAAAGCAAAACGGTTGTTTTCATCTGCAACCTGTGGAGCAGGAGCCAGAACACCTGTCAGCTGGTTAAGCAAGTAAGTGATTGGCAATGACCAGAAGATCTAAAAGCACAGGCGGGGCACCTGCTGGGGGTCAGTCTTACGCTGATAGCATTGCATGGGGGGAACACACAATGAAGAGGCAGCAGAGATGAGAGAAACCCGGGGGCGCTGTTTGGTGGGTGCAAAGCACCTAGAATGGAGGGGGCAGAGCAGGGAATCTGTGTTCCTGAATCCTGGCTCTGCCCCTGACTGCAGGCAGGTGATTGGGAGTCTCTCTGAGCCTCAGTTTCTTCATCTGCCAAAGGAGAACAATAACATCTATTCTTATTTCATAATCCAGACAAGAATGACGTGGTCTCGGGAAAAGCGCCTTGGAAGTGTCAGGACTCTGCACCCACGGGAGTTATTCTTACATGGAACAATCAGAACTGAAGTTGTACTGTTGGCATAAATGCGTGGGGATGCGTGGGGGAGCTTTGGACTGGGTGGGATGGCCTTCCGGCAGATCAACAGGCCCAGGCAAAACAGGACTTCGGGTGACACGCTTTTGTGTTTTCAGAGACAGGGGGGAGACCCAGTGGGCAGCCTGAGGGAGAGAGTCGGTAAGAGTGCTGGGGCCAGAATTGGAAGGTTCTGCCCATGACTTGGGTCTGTTGGGGCAGACAATAGGGGACCATTGTAGGCTCTTGAACAGGGAGAACCTGAAAGAAGTGGTGAGGAAGGAGAGGGATCCACGGCCTCCTGCGGCTGTTTGAATGGATAATGGCAGGCCTTTTCCAGGCCGGCCAAACACTACTGCCTCCTGATGCTGGACTTGACCTTCTTTGGAAGGATTTACTTCAGCCTTTGAGCTCTCATGGTATCTTCGGCTGGATTGTCTCCTTGGCAACGCTGTACCAGCTCAAGCCTTCCTTGAAACCTCCCTATTTCCTCCCTGGCTCCCCTAGCCTACAGCGGTTTCCAGACCCACTTATGGGGCTCTGTTCACTGAAGGCAGTTGTTCTCAACCCCAGCTGCTCATTAGAACCACCTGAGGATGGTTTCTTTGAAATGTTTCCATGCCTCCCTTATATCCCAGATCAACGGCATTGCCACCTCGGGGGTGGAACTCAGCCTAAGGATTGTATTTAAATGTTCCAGAGAATTCCAATGTGCAGTCAGGCTGGAGACCCACAGACTACCTGTGACAGTCAGGCATCCACCTTGGACAAGCCATGTCAAACTCATAAGGCTAACAGGGGCCAAATAAACAAGGTTAGGTTTATGTGGGCCGCAAAAACACAAAAGCTTCAATTTTTATAGAAATGTGGGTTTATTTCAACAGATATGCTAAATACAAAGGGCTGAATTGAATGAGTAATTGTTAACATAAAATAATAGAACATTTTAATAGAAATATTTTTTCTTCAACATTAAATTACCAGACACCAAATAACTGTACAAATTAATAAGTGTAATGCAAATAAACCTATTTTTCTTGTTCTCCAAAGGCAAGATATTTCCTGTTGCACACACCAAACAAGTCAGTACAAGACTCATGACATGACAATCAGCTGCTAACATACACGCTGCTGGTCTTAGAGGAGAGAAATGGTGCACCTGGAAATGAATACAATACAATTATAGTAATCAGTCATTAGCAAATGCTGTAGTTTGTTATTAGTAATTATGTATAACAGGCCGAAACCGGTTTGGCTCAGTGGATAGAGCATCGGCCTGCGGACTGAAAGGTCCCAGGTTCGATTCCGGTCCAGGGCATGTATCCTGGTTGCGGGCATGTCCCCAGTAGGGGGCGTGCAGGAGGCGGCTGATGGATGTCTCTCTCTCATTGATGTTTCTAACTCTCTATCCCTCTGCCTTCCTCTCTGTAAAAAAAAAATCAATAAAACATATTCAAAAAAATAATTATGTATAACAGGAAATTATAAAAAGTAAGTTACAAATTTTTTTAAAACGTTTTTTACATATTGTTATATTGGCTGGGTCCCAAAAATATTCATTGTGGGCCACATGAGTTTGACATTCTTGGCCATGGGATTACCATTTACATGTAGGCACTGTGTGTGCACACTTGGGAGGTATCAGAGTGCAGGACAAAAGCATTAGGATTTCAGTTTATACTTATTTGAAATCCCATTCTTTTTAATGTACATACTTTAAAATCAACTTCATGTGGAGGAGCAGTAATAGGGACAATATAGTCAGCAGCTCTTAAGCACTTACTGTGGCCATGCTCTCTTTTAAACACTACCCAAAGTAATGCTTAGTGCTTCAAAAAACCTGATGAGATGGGCACCGTTATTATCCCCATTTTATAGATGAGAAAACTGAGGCCAAAGAGGTTGAATAACTGGGCAAACATCACATCACTAGAGAACAGCTGTCCCAAGATCCACACCCAGGCTGACTCTAGCAGCCGCCTTTTATTCACAATGCCAATCTGTGCTCACAGTACACATGTATGAGTTATAAACAAATAAATAATACACAAACAAGATACAGATATCAGGGGACCGGCTCAACATTTTTTATTTAAAAGGTTTCATAATCAAATAATTAAACCATGGTGGAAGGTGATGAGTTCTTCCAGCAAGGTTAAGTCTCACTCTTCTTTCTGTTCCCCCCACCCAGGAGCTAGCAGGCATCTGGGTCCTAATACATGCTCAATAAATACCTGCCTACTCCCAGAAATATGCACTAATTGATGATCATGGAAGATGCGATATATGTATACAGTGGAATATTATTTGACCATAAAAATGAAATTTTACCGTTTGTGACAACATGGATGGACCTAGAACGTATGATGCTAAGTGAAATAAATCAGAGAAAGACAAATACTACATGATTTCACTTATATGTGGAATCTAAAAAATGAAATAAATATAACAGAAACAAACTCATAGATACAGAGAAGAAAATGATGATTGCCAAGTTGGAGGGGGCTGGAGGACTGGGTGAAATAGGTGAAGAGATGAAGAAGTATAAATTGGTAGTTACAAAATAGCCATGGGGATGAAGTACAGCATTGGGACTATAATCAATAATATTTTAATAACTATGTATGGTTTGGGGGGTACTAGACATTATCAGGGGATCATTTGATAAGTTATATAAATGTCTAACCACGAGGCTGTCTGTACTCCAGAAACTAATATAATATTAAATATTAGCTCTAATTGAAAAGTTAAAAAATTTAAAAACTGTTAATGCTTATCAACACTTGCTGTGTGCCAGGGACTGGCGTACTAATCTTCACACAATCCTGGGAGGTGAGTGCTGGGAATAGGTCCCTTTGGCAGAGGAGGGCAGTGAGCAGCTCAGTAGCTTGCCGGGGTCCAGAACCTGAACCCACTTTGTGGGCCTGCGGAGCGCACTCTCTCCCACTGGTGGCCAGGTCCCTAGGCAACAGCTTATGAAAGTTGAGGGGTGAGGGCGGGAGTGAGAACAGCAGGAAGGAGGCACAGGGGGATTGTCCGGTCCTTTGTCAGGTGGTTCGCTTTGCCAGGAGGTCCTTTCCCTATTAGCCTCGCAGGCTCAAAAGCCGCCTCCTTCAGGAAGCCCTCCCTGCAGCTGGTTACACCTGCTCTGTGGTTCAGACCGTTTCTTTCTCAGGAAGTGGGAGCTCCTCCAGGGCAGGGCCAGGTTTTACTCAAGGGGCATTCAAGGAGCCAGTTCTGCAAACCTATACGGGTGTACTGAGCCTGTGCCCACCTCTCCTCCCAGGCCAGGGCGCCGCACCCTGGGTTTTTCCTCTGTGAGCTCCACTTCCGTTTCCTCCGTTTCTTCTCCCTCCTTTTCTTTCTCTCCTTCCTGTGAACTTGTCCGTCTCCGCTCCATACTCTTTCTTCCTCCTTCTTCCCTCCCCTCTGGACCGCCCCTCTCTCCCCGCCCTTTCTCCCTCCTCCCGCGCCCTGCGCCTCCGCCCCCGGGCCCGCAGCTGCAGTTCCCCCGGAGGCCGGCAGAGGCGCTGCCACGCCCGCTGGGCCGCATCGCCGCGGCTCTTCCTGCGGGGTCAGGTGGGAGGAAGCGGCCTGGAAGCCGTGGCCAGTGGACCTGCAGGTGGGTCTCGGGGCGCCGGGGCGCATCCTTCCCCTACCGTGCGCCCAGTTTCAGAGCTGGGCTCGGCGGCCCGGGCAGGGCCCCTCCTGCCCCGGGAGCACCCACTTCCCCCATTGGTAGGGTCAGGTGCATGCAGGGGGTCGGGGTGAGCAAGCACAGTGGGACTTCGGGGGCTGGACCCACTTGGCCTTCTGTAAAGGCCAGGCCTCGGGCAAGAGACGGGAGCTGTTAACCCTTTTTGGCATGAGTGTCACAAGTGCTTTTGAGAATTTAAAAGAAAACTGTGGCTTGGCTGGCTCCTTAGGAGGGAAAATGGCCTTTACACGCAGACTGGGAAGAGGCTTGGAAGGATCCCCACCCCCACCTCCAGCCGAAGGGACACCCTTGAGGTCTGCGGAATGGGGCTCTCCCAGAGCCACAGAAGCATCCCTCACCCCATTTTCAGGAAGGTGGGCCCTGCCCTCCAGTTAACAGGGGGACTGGTGCTCTCAGAGGTGTGGGACAGGTGAGGGGCGTGCCCTCTGCAGGTCGGTTCCTCCACCCAGCTCTGGGGCTGTGGCCACCAGTGCCCTGTGCTGCCAGACAGAGGAGCTAGAGAGGCTCTGAGTTGATCCCGGATCTCCTGGGGAGGAAAGCCCAGGTCCGTGGCATGTACCTCCTAAGGAACAGCACAGTGGAGCAGCATTTGAACAGAAGGAAGAGGAGAACCTGGGGATCTTGGGGCCCTGCACTCCTTATTTAGTCCCCAGAGAAGGTCTTCACGTTCTTTCTCTGCTGCCCATGGATGAATGCTCTGGGGCCAGCCACTCACACCTTTAGCAGGACCTGCCCCAGGGGAGTGAGGGGGTGTGAGACCAGCCTCTGCAGACCTGCCACAGAGCTTGGGCCACAGGGAGAGTCTCGTCCCCGCTGTGGCTGGCGGTGGGTAGTATTCTAATTGTTTCCCCACTGCCTCAATATCTGAAAGCTTTCCCTCCAGCAAATAACTTGCATTTATTTCTCTTCTTTTTACTAAGTAGACGCAGTGCCGACTTAGGAGGGGCCACCAATGTGAGCCCCCAGAATTGCAGTTTCTCCCATTGAAAGCGAGCATCTCTTTATCTCTGGTGAACTGGTGTTTTGTTTTTTTGAGGTGTGAGGAGAGGTGCAGCCCCGCAGGGACCAGCACTCCTGGGAGGATGGTGCGGATCTTGGCCAATGGGGAGATCGTGCAGGACGACGACCCCCGCGTGAGGACCACTGCCCCACCACGCAACAGCGCCCCTCGACAGGTGGGTGCCTTGCCCCGTGGATGGGGAGCAATTTATCCTCTGTCTTCTGGACCTTACTCCTTAGCTTACTGGTCATTCACTTCTGACCTGAAGTTCTCTTTGCAGAGAGCTGAGCTGATGGGGAGGGGTGGGAGTCAAAACTTGGTGAAAACTCGCAGTAGATGTATTGCCCAGCCTCTTGCCTCCCTAGTTCTTCCTTCCCTCTGGCAGCCTTCCCAGGCTTCAAACCCAAGAGCTCTCCCTTCTTTAAGCTGTTTAGCAAACTCCACTGGAGCCAGCATCCTTCTTAAGGGGCTATTGGATGAGAGAGAAGCTGGAGAGTAAGTGGAGGAGAAGAGCCCGTGACCGCCCAATGTTGATTTCAAAGGCAGAGCAAGGAGTGTTAACCATGCCTGCCTGAGTGCTCAGGAGTCTAACCCGCCTTGAGCCCTTTCTCTCTCCTCTGTCCTGGGCACCTTCTTCCTGGCACCACATGGGGAATGCAGTTTCTGTGCTCTGAGAGCTTGTGACCCAGTCGCTGGAATTCCTGTGGGTGGCATCTGGGGATTGCTGAGAAAGCAGGGTGTGGCCCCGGGTGATGAGGGGAGGGCAGGGCCCGGCCCTTGGGGTTCCCTCCTGCCCGGTCCTCACCTCCAGGGAAGCTTTCCCTGGATTCACTCCTTTTTCTCTGTCTTCACCTTCCAGACTGGCTTCTTCAATAGGGGCCATGGTGCCCCCCTGGGGGGTCCTGGCCTCCGGCAGCAGCAGGGGGGAGCCAGGCTAGGCGCTGCTCAGTCCCCCTTCAATGATCTCAACCGGCAGCTGGTGAACATGGGCTTCCCCCAGTGGCATCTCGGCAACCACGCCGTGGAGCCAGTGACCTCCATCCTGCTGCTCTTCCTGCTCATGATGCTCGGCGTGCGCGGACTCCTGCTGGTGGGCCTCGTCTACCTGGTGTCCCACCTGAGTCAGCGGTGACCTCTGCCAGGGGCCGGTGTGGGCCTCGGGGTGAGAACAGGCACGTGAGGAGGGGAGCCTGGTGGTGCCTTGAAGGTGTGCTCAGAGAATGCTCTTTCCACCCGGTGTGAAGCATGATGCCAAGGGAACCTCTAGTCCAGTAGTCCCAGAGTGTCGGGTGGATGCCCTCATTCCCCTGAGATGTTTTTCCATTGTATAAGGCTTGCATTAAGCACAACGAGCAAGAACAGGATTCCCTTCCCATCCTCTTGCAATCCTTTTAGGCCAAGGAGACAGTCCCAGCTTGGTGCCAATATGTTCTCATGCCTCTGGGAACCGAGCTGACTTCCCCTGTAACTAGGGAACAGGCGGTGGGCTTAGGGCAGGTGGGAAAGGTTTCCCGACTTTTATAGCCCTGTTTTTATTGGCTACCTTTACTGTATGGTAGGTGATACTGGCATTCTATTTATTGTGGTCCTGTTTTCAATAAATAAATTCAGTAAACATGCGTCCATGTAGAGACATTAATGTATCATGGCACAGCTGTACATAGATCTGGAAGACGTGGTGAAGGGAGTTGGGCATGGCTGGGATTGGGGAACAGGGTAGAAGTGAACATTTGACCTTGGAAGGTAATTCATTACTTTTTTCCTTAGGCATCAAGGCCTGGGAGGGGTCCAGGTCCAGCCTGGGTCAGGCCTCTTGTCTGATGCTTAGGTAACAGCTAGACTCACTCTGACAAGCCGGCCAGGATGGCTGATGAGCGGTGGGTTCCGGTAGCCAGAGTGCAGGTCTCCCCGGTCCAGGGCTTCGGACCAGAGGCTCCCAAGCCTCCCTGCCCACACTGTCCATGGAAAGCAGGGCCTTGGCGCTAGCTATGCAGTGCACGTGCCATGAAAGTGCCTGCTTTTCCCGAGAGGAGGCTTTCCTGTTGGCTGGTGAGCCTGGGTCTACATGTTGGAGATGTGGGGATGGCATTGGGTGGCTGAGGGTTAAAGCTCAGAGAGAAACTGGGTGAACTCGAGGACTTACCCCATCCAGAGACCAGATCTCGCATTCTCTCCTTAGGATCCTTTGCGGTTTGGCAGTTTGGGGGAGAAAGCAGCATTTGGGGGTGATTCTGCAAGGCCATTGCTGGGAGAGCAATCGTAGGATGCGTGGAGGGGAAGATGGGGGAGAGATTGGAGGGATTCTGTTCTTCCTCGGACAGCTGCCATGCTGCCCAGAACAGAACCGGCTCCTCCAGGCCCCTGAGACACCGCTGCCCGTGTGGGGGCTGGTGGCCCTCATCGCAGACATTCCTGGGGAGCTTTGTGGTGTTGGAACAGAACTCCTTTCTCAGCGTTTTCTGTGTCTTTATTTCCCAGTGGCCGTGGAAACGCGTTCCCTTCATGATGGCTGATGGCCGTGCAGAGGGGAGAGCGCTGGGCCTGGGGCTGGGAGACCACAGACAGAAGGAAGATGCTAGCTCTCAGTGGCTCCTCCCGGGCCTGGACAGGGAAAGTGGTGCCCAGTCCTGGCTGCTGTCCAGCTGTTCCCATGCAGCTCCTCCCCTGGCACCTCTGCCCACCTCACCCAGCAGCTGTCGGGGTGGGAATCAGGAGGGATGTCCCCATCCAGCATCTCCCGCCCCTGAGACTCCCCCTTCAGCTTGTCTCTGGCTGGGTTTTTCCCTTTCCCCTTGCAAAGCTATGGTATTCTCAGAGGAAATAAATCTTACTGTATGAATACCTTTGAGGGATATGAATCTGAGCCCACAAGTGTAGGGCTGGAGACTGTTTTTTTCTAGAATTCTGTGCCCATTCTCAACGTCCAAGCCCTTGCAGGAGAACTGTGAGTCCTGTGGGGCAGGGGAGGGCAGGCATCCCTCCTGCTCCTGGCAGAGGGCAGGGGCAGACCTGGGAAGTGGGAGGGGCCCTGGGCAGGTGACCACAGGGCAGGGGCCCCTCCCCAGAGGAATGTGGGCACCCAAGGGAAAGGGCTGGGCTGGAGGGGAGTTGTGTGAGAAAGGAGCATTGCGGTGTCCTGTCCTGTTTGAGGACTGAGTTCCCACACAGGCTGATCCCAGCAGAGCTGCTCTGGCTCATTTGGGCTGGGGGCCAGGGACCCATTGCCCCTTCTTTCCTTACCCCGCCTTCCCTTTTCCCCGGGACCCCGGCATGGTTGGCTAACCTCTGCTCTGCCCCACGTTTCCAAGTGCAGGGTCTGAAAGTGTGCTGGGCCTGCCTCACTCTAGGCCAAGCATGTCAAACTCGCGGCCTGCGGGCCACACGCCTCATTTATTTGACCCGTGTTAGCCTTTGAGTTTGAGATGCTTGCAGTAGGCAGAGGCAGCGTGGCAGAGGGAAGGCGCCCCCTGGCCGTGCCCCCTGAGTAAGCTGTAAGTATCTTTGCCTCTGGCTTGATGCCCCTCAGTGGGGCACAACTGCATATGCAGACATTCTGGTGCCAATGTGTTTGGAGCAGGTCAGAGGTTCTTTACCCCAATGGCTGCATGCAGACCTCGATGGGCCTGTGAGTGAGGCTGAGGGGGTGGGCTTTCCTCCTCTGCCCACCCTCTGCCCCACCCCTCCCGCTGTGTGACAGGACCCCCCAGACTGGGCCGCCCAGAGAGCAGATTTCTGGGGAGGCTTCTGCTAATCTCCAGGGCTAATCCTTGAAGCTGGGCCTCGGTGTCAGGTTGGATTTGCAGCCTGGCTGCCTCTGGGAGAGATGCTGCTACCCCTTCCCCCATGTGAGCCACATCCGTGTCCCCCAGGCCTCTGCTGCTTCTCTGGGGCTGGAAAGGGCAGCCCCCAGCCCCCTGAGTTATTTGGACTCCCTGGCTGGGCCACGGGTGAGAGAGCTGTGGATGGCTGTCCTGGGCTGCCAGAGCCCCTCCTGTGGCAGAGGTAGGGGTTGGCTTCCCTCATGGGGGACTCTTGCTCTGTGAGTTGAGGAAGAAGCTGGGCCCCAGAGGAAGCCCATCTGTTTGCCGGCCCTGCTCTGCTCTGGGTCCACGGCCTCGGCCACTGGAGCCTGATTCTGGGCTCTAAGAGGGGATGATGGTCTGCATCCCTCCTGCCTCTTGCCTCGGGATCAGCCTTGGTGTGGTGGGTGAGAGGCACAGAGGGAAGGAGGGGCTGCACAGCCTCACGCCTCCTCTAGAGGCTGCAACTGGGACTGCAGCTCCTGCCCCGGGTGGCCCGGTATCCCAGGCCCCTAGGAGTCCTGGCTGGACTTTTAGGCCATCGAGGAGAGCAACTCACATTTTATTTAAACCCACTGTTGCTCCCTCGAAGCTGTCAGAGGAGAAAGGCAGCAGAGTCTCTGCTCCTGAGAGTCGCAGGGTCAGGACAGGATGAATTCACTGAGGATGAGTGTGTGCCTGACACTGTGCTCAGCACCTGGCATCATTTCATTGTCACTGCACTTTATTTGCTTTTTTAAAAAAATAATAAGTTTTTACTGATTTTTTTAGAAAGGAAGGGACAGGGTTAGAGAGACAGAAACCTCAATGAGAGAGAAACATTGATTGGCTGCCTCCTGCACACCACTTACTGGGCCAGGGGGAGCGGGGGGGAGCGGGGGGGGGGGAGTCCTGACCAGGAATTGCACCACTGATCTCTTGGTTCACAGGTTGATGCTCAACCACTGAGCAACACCAGCCGGGCGTCACCAGCACTTTATGACTTAGGTGCTGTCACTGTCCCCTTTCTTTCCCTGCTGAGCACACTGGAGAGCATTTGCAACTTGCTTCGGACCCTGAGCGGGCTGGGGATGGAGCTAAGATTCAATTGAGGCCAAAGCCCACCATCTCCACCACTCCTGTTTGGCTATGGCCTGCTGGTCAGAATCACCTCCAGACTGGTTTCAGGTGCAGACGCCCAGGCCTCACTGGATTCTCAGAGGGGCAGGGACACGGCCCAGCCTGACTCTTACAAAGCCCTCCAGGTGATTTTGGTTGTGGGGAGTGGGGGTGAGGAGGTGGGCAACAGGGCAGTGGGGCAGTTAGACACTGCCTGCAGAGCGTACCTGTGGCCCACAGAGAAGAGGGTAGTTCACTCAGAGAAGAGGGAGATGGGGAGGACCAGGCCTCATACCTACTGGGTCCCATCATGACCTTTAGGTCATCTTCATGACCCTAAGGTCATCTCTGTGAGGGCAGAGGGCAGAGGGCACAGGGTGGGTGTGAAGGGGCTGGCTCAGCTTTCCAGCTGGGTGGTCCTACAGCGTCCTAGCTCTGGGCTGCAGTCACTGACTGGGGTACAGCCCTCCTCCCTGCATTGCTGAACCCATGTTTTCATTGCAGACTGACAAGGGGGAGAAATTCAATGACCTCGCTCAAGGTCCCTGAAGGGCTGTGTGGGGTGGCATGGGTCGGGGTTGGGGCAGCAGGAGACTTTCCCTGAATGTGGACACCAGGCTGACACCATGGATGGAGACAAGTCTGCATCCTGTCCCACAGGGCGTGGGAGAAGGGAAGCTCGCCCTCCTGTGCTGTGGCCCAGGCCACAAGAGCAGCGAGGACTGTTCCAGGAGTCGAGCCCTTCAGTGAAATTGCAGAGGGGGGTGTGTATGTGTGTATCTGACCCTCTGGTTTGGGGGTGGGGGATGTGCTGAAACCATCTGGCTGCAGGGTCCCAGAACTTGGGAGAAGAAGAGGAAATTGTCCAAAATGAAGCCTGAGCCTTTAGGCCCAGGGCCTGAGTGCAGGGGGAGGCTGAGCACCGGGGGAGGAGGAGGGCAGGCCTGCACTCACGGCCCCCAGCCTTAGTGCCTCCAGTATGTGTGTAGGTGACTGTGTTTGGGGAGGGTAAGGGAGGGGTGGAGGGGCGGGTAAGCTGTGGAGACCAAGTCCCAGATCCACCTCCAGGTAACCAGTGACCTTGGGCACAGTCCACACACTCCCTATCCCTTCATGTCCTCATCTGTGAGTCACAGGGGCAGGAGGATCAAGTAATTAATTCATGAGAAGCACTTGGTAGTTTGTGGCCCAAGGCTACCACTTGATACCATATTCACAAAACAATGGCATTAGGGTTTATGTATATACATATTTTTAGAGCAAAATATTTAAATCTATTTTGAAAAGGAAGCCTTAAATTACTATCCTATCTAATAAAAGAGTAATATGTAAATTGACCTCACTCCAACACGCAAGATGGCTGCCCCTATGTGGTCAAAGATGGCCACCAGAGAATGCCAGCAGGGGAGGGCAGTTGTGGGGAACTAGGCCTGCATTGGAGGGCAATTGGCGAGAACTAAGCCTGAAGGGGAGGGCAGTTAGGAGCAACAGGCTGGCAGGGGAATAGTTAGGCATCAATCAAGTTAGCAGGGGAGTGGTTAGTGGGTGATCAGGCTGGCAGGCAGAAGCGGTTAGGGGCAATCAGGAAGGCAGGCAGGTAGGCGAGCATTTGGGAGCCAGCAGTCCTGGATTGTGAAAGGGATGTCCGTCTGCCTGTTTAGACCCAATCCCAGATTGGAGAGAGTGCAGGCTGGACTGAGGGACACTGCCTGCCCCTCCCTCCCCCCTGTGCAAAAATTTCATGCACTGGGCCTCTAGTTGTAAATAAAAAGCCAACGTTACGTGCCATTTATTGTAGATATTAGTACAAGTCAATGTCCTGGAGAGAAAGGGCATGATTCCATCTCAGATAGTCGCTGCTGTTGGCCAAGGCTCTAAGCCTGTTGCCTGCTTTCTTTCTTTGCCAGGATGGAGAGGTAAAGGCCTGCTAGCATCTGATGGAGACATTCCTCGATGGGCTCAGAGGACTGGAGAGGAAGGAAGAGGGGATGGCTTTTCCACCATTGGACCCAGTGTGGTGTCTGGGAATTGTTTGTAATCACCTTGGACACCACCGGAAGCACTCCACATTCTACCAGGTGGAAACATCTCACAATTGTGGGAAACTGTGCTTAAATTTCAGACTTTGAAAGGTCATGCATTTGCACAGTTCAAAGGCCAACCAGTGTGCAGACATGCACAGAGAAAGTCTCTTCCTCCCCTGTCCCCATCCATCCATCCATCCATCCCCACACCCTATCACTACCATTCTTCATGCCCTTTAATTCCTTCTAGAGTCTATTTATGCAAATGTGAGCCAAATATACTAATTTTGTCCTTTTATATACAAAAGATGGAAAATTAGCTAATTTTATGCCCTTGCTTTTCCACGTATGTCCTGGACACAGTTCAGATTAATAGAGAGCTTCTTCATTCTGTGCTATTTTGATATTGGGGTGAGTTGTTAACTCTCTTTGCCCTCAGGGAGTCATCTGACCACAGGGGTGGGCCCCCCAGGACTATAGCTATGATCCAGAACCAGTCTCCTCTGAAAAATGGGATGCTCACAGACATGCTGCAGAGCGTACCTGTGGCCCACAGAGAAGAGGGCAGTTCACTCAGAAAAGAGGGAGAAGGGGAGGGACCAGGCCTCATACCTGCTGGGACCCATCGTGACCCTCAGGTCATCTCCATGATCCTCAGGTCATCTCCGTGAGGGCAGAGGGCAGAGGGCACAGGGTGGGTATGAGGAGGCTGGGAGAAGCTCCTTGAATGAAGCAAACTCAATCTTGGCTCTCCGTCACTTACCACATTCAGGGAGAGTCTCCTGTGTGCCAGCAGAGGGGAGGCAAAAAGCGCCCCGGAAGTCACACTCAATTAATGTTCTTCGTTTCTGTCTTCACCTGGCTTTGTCTGGCTCTATGAGGTGTGATGGCCTTACCTGAAACCTGTCCCCTTGAGTCATGCTGTCCCCAAAGGGAACAGTCCTTCCAATCCTGGAAAACAAAGGAACAAGACTGGGGTTTTTGAAGGCCCCTTTAAGCTCTAACATCAGATGGTACCTGCCACAGAGCCTTGTCCATCACAGGTCCATAATGGACTTTGCTACGACTTGGCATTGCCATTGTCCCTGGGCCTCCGACCCCCCACCCGCATGTTTTAATACGGGTCTGGATTGAGGAGCTTGAGGGAAGCTGTGAAGGCTGACAGAACCTCAGGCTTGCTTGAGCTCTGAATTGGCTAATGAAATCCCTTTGCCCTGGTGCAGGAAGACCCTGAAGACCCTGGCCTGTTGGCCTGAAGGGCATGAACATTGTGCCTTGGCGCCATCTGGTGGGATGCCTGAGCAGGTGCATGACCATCGTTTCCAAACTAGGTTTCTGAAAGCATCCCTCTTCCTCCCCAGTTCACCTCTACCAGCCCGGGCTGAGGATGACCTTCTATTTTAGTGACAGCGGAACTCAAGTGGAGAACTGAAGGAGAACATATGCGGCTCCACTGGAATTAATGCACCATGGTCTTGTCTTTTGGCTCAGCTCTCTGCTAAGAGCTGCTTCTCATTTGATCCTCCCCCAAAGAATAAGAGCTGTTTCCCTTTCACAGATGGCCAACCTTCGAGCATAAAAGCCACTCACCATGGTTGCACGGTGGGCAGGTGGCAGGTCTGGGCTGGGGGCCTAGGACCAGAGGACTGCAGGGAGAGGCCCTGTCACCAAGGTCGTTAGGGCTTGTCCAGAAGCAGATGCCCTGGTACTTGAACTTTCAGGGTAGGGGGCAGCAGGAGAAGGCTTGCTCTTGGCTGTTTTCTGGTCCAGGCATCCTGTCATCCTGTGAGGCAGCTCCTACAGAAGGGGCTCCCTCATTTCCTGGTGGGGCCCCGCGAGGTTGGGGGCTGTGTCCAGCACAGTCTGCCTCGTGCAATGGCCACCAGCACCTTCACATTTGCCAGGGTCCACTTGGCCCGTTTCCTTGGATAAATGTGAGCCTGTGACCTGGGTCATTCAGAACACGGTGTCCTTTGCCTTTCTCATAGGAGGGAGGAGTGGGGACATCAGACAGATTTCCACTTACTAATTGTGTGCTTTTAGGCAGGTTGCTTACTGTGCCTCGATTTCCTCATCTGTGAAATGGGGAAAGGGTGCCGTGTAGGGCAGTTGTGAGGTCCACATGGCAGATGTGTATACAGTGCCTGGTGCACAGCAGCGTGCCCTGGATGAGGAGGCTGACACCACTGGATGGAGACAAGCCTGCATCCTGTCCCACAGGCTAAGGCTGGGGGTCGTGAGTGCAGGCCTGCCCTTCTCCTCCCCCGGTGCTCAGCCTCCCCCTGCACTTGAGGCCCTGGGCCTAAAGGCTCAGGCTTCATTTTAGACAACTTCCTCTTCTTCCTCCCAAGTTCTGGGCCCTGACGTGGTTGTGTCAGGTCACTTCTTGAGTGCTTGTTGGTAAAAAGTGGCTATCCTAAGCCAAGAATATTCAAAATGTAACTGGCTTTTGAAATGTCAGGGGAAAAAAGCAGAAAAAAACTTCCAGTGTGACTACTTACCAGTGTGTGCAGTTAAATTTATGTCCGAGGCATTGACCTGTGCTGGTGCCCTCAGCAGCCCTGGGGAGAGTGCAGCATCCCAGGGGAGGGAGCAGCTGCCCAGGGGAGGGAGCAGCATCCCAGGGGAGAGAGCAGCTGCCCAGGGGAGGGAGCAGTATCCCAGGGGAGGGAGCAGCATCCCAGGGGAGAGAGCAGCTGCCCAGGGGAGGGAGCAGCTGCCCAGGGGAGGGAGCAGCTGCCCAGGGGAGGGAGCGGCAGTTTAGGGGAAGGAGTGGCAGTTTAGGGGAGGGAGCAGCAGCCCAGGGGAGGGAGCAGCAGCCCAGGAGAGGGAGCAGCTGCCCAGGGGAGGGAGCAGCAGCCCAGGGGAGGGTGCAGCTGCCCAGGGGAGGGAGCAGCTGCCCAGGGGAGGGAGCGGCAGTTTAGGGGAGGGAGCTGCAGCCCAGGGGAGGGAGCAGGGGAGGGAGCAGCAGCCCAGGGGACAGAGCAGCAGCATAGGGAAGGGTGATTCTTTTGCAACTTTGAGTTCAACTAATTCTGAGAAACTGCTTTCTTCTGAAGAAGTGACTGAGGTCCAGATGCCAGCAGCAAGGAAAGGGACAGAGGTTCCTTTCCCTGTGATAATGGTTCTCAACCCCAGCTACATGGTCTATGGATCTGGATGGGCAGCTTAAAATCCTGCGGACAAGAGCCAGCTCAGAGCTGGGACAACCTCGCTGGCAGAGATTGTACTGGGTTCTGTTTTGTATCCAGCCCTTGACAAAGGCCTGGCCCACAGTCAGACTTCAGGGATAGTCGAGTGAATTGCACAGGAAGGCATAGGGACTGGCCCACCTGAAAGGAGAAGGGAGACTCCAGGCCAGAGCTCACCCTGCCTGCCTTGTCGGGGTTGATCTGTCACTTCCCATAGGGTGGAGAGGGGGGGTGGGGAAATGTCACCTGTGCACTCAGGCTTAATTCTCAAGTTGTAACTGCAGACAGAGCTGTTTCCCTCTACCACCCCCCAGCATCAGTGGGGAGAGAAGAGGAGGGAGGACATAAGGAAAGGAGGAGAGAAGGAAGGAATGAAAGAACCTGAATTAACAGCAGGAATGCAGTCCCCGGCCAGGGCTTCCAGGACCCGGGATGACATCTGCCTGCTTCATTACTGACTAAAATAAAGCAACCCCTCCCATGGAGACCACCCGATGAGCATTCTCCTCGACCCTGGGCCCCCTGCTGCCCTTACTCCAGGTGCTGAAGGTCCCCTCTGAGGCTCGTCTCCATGTGTCCCTGCTCCTTTCCTTGGGTGGGGTCATTAGGGCAGGCCCAGGCCCAGCCCCAGGGAGCAGAGGGAGCAGTGACACATTGTGGGTGCAGCATCCTTTCCTCTGCTCCATTCCCAGGGGCATTAGGGTTCGCCCCCAAGGCCGTGGGGACACAGGCTGTCCTCCTTGAGTTCTGACTCCCAATCCCCTGTTATGGAGGGTGGAGACTCTCATGCCCTCAGGAGCCCAGCAGGTGGCCGAGAGAACCTCAAAAAGCAGCTGGGTACCAAGCAATAGAGAGGGGTGGAGCTTGCGGAAAACTGGGCAGGGCCTACTCTCCCAAAGGCCTTTACGGAGCTATCCCTCACCATGCAGGCTAAGGCTAATGCTGCCACCCACAGGTCAGGCTCCAGGATCATCCTGGGGCTCCTCAGCTAATCGCTATGTGGCCTTGGGCAATCGGGCCCCTCCCCCAAGTCTTAGTTTCCTTTTTATGGATAAGGGTAATAATATTTCCTCTTAGGGTTGATGTACAGACAAAAAGAAAGTGATATTTCTTAAATATGGCACAAAATATTCTTGATAGAGCACCTATATTCATTTTCTATGCAGTGTAACGATTTACCAGAAACCCAGCACTTAAAACAACACATGTTTATTATCTCATAATTTCTGGGCGTGACCTAGCCAGATCCCTGCAAGGCTGTAAACAGGAACCCCAGGTCTGGGTCCTCATCTAGAGGGTCCATTGGAAATGGTCCACTGCCAAGCTCCTGGGCTATTTATGGGCAGGATTCCCTTTCCTGCAGCTATAGGACTCATGGCAGCTCTCAGGCCAGCAATGGAGGGAGCCTCTGGTGCAAGTTCACTAACAAGAGTGAGTCTCATGTCCCATAACCTCATCACGGGAGTGACATCTTTGCCGCATTCTGTTTGTTAGAAGCAAGTCTCAGATACCACCCATACTCAGGGAGGAGATGGGCAGGAAAGCCAGGAGGCTGGAATCCCCAAGGCCGCCTAAAGTCCCAACCCTGAGAGGTGAATACTGCCCGGTCTCCAAACAGCAAATGAGAAAACGGCACAGGCCATGAAGGAAGTCCAGGTAGGAACTAAATTGTGATTCTTGAGCCAAGGAATCATAGACCAGCCAGGCCTCAAAGAGCCCTGAGCGGCAACTTAACCCTAACTGGTTTGGCTCAGTGGATAAAGCGTCAGCTGTGGAGTGAAGGGTCCCAGGTTCAATTCTGGTCAAGGGCACATGCCTGGGTGCGGGCTTGATCCCCAGTGGAGGATGTGCAGGAGGCAGCCAGTCAGTGATTCTCTCTTATCACTGATGTTTCTCTCTCTCTTTCCCTCTCCCTTCCTCTCTGAAATCAATAAAGATATATATTTTTTAAAAAAGTTTAAACCTTCAGTTGAACAACAGGACATGGAAGTCACAGGGAGAGCTGATCTGGTAAGATTGCATGCTGAATGCCTGCAGTGGCTCCTTTGACTGAAGGGTTCATCTGGCCCACAGGCCATTGAGGAGGGTGTGGAGGAGGGGACCAGTTGGAAACCTGGCCGGAAGAGGTCCCTGAGTCCCTGCAGTGGAGGCTACTCCAGGATCGCCAGTCCGGTCACCACTGCCTTGTTCCCAGTGGTCACCAGCAGGTGGCACTAGGCACCCGGTGGCCACTTGGCTTCAGAAAAGGTGAACTGAAAACCTGAGTCTGGGAGTAATTAGGGCAAGAGGCCAGCCTGGAGGCCCACTTCCCTCAGCCTCCCGCTGGAAGCCCTGGGCTTGGGCTGCTGGGCAGGGAGGGGTCGGAGGCTCCAAATTGGGTCCCTCTGGTTCCAGACCTCTGGCGGGCTGTCCTGTGGTCAGTGAACAGGCATCCCAGGATGTGCTCCATGTACCCATCTTGATAGCGATGGAGTAAAAGCAGGAGGCTGGGTGGGTGCCTCAGCTCCCACTAGCCAGACACCACTGGGCTCCGGCTCAGGCCTCTTCCCCTCACTCAGTCCTCAGGGCACGTCCTTCTCTGCCAGGCAAAGTCTGCAGGACTCGGGATCCCCCGAGAGGCTGTCTGGTTTTTGGAGCCTTTCTCTCCTCCTTCCTCCTTCCTCTGATCATCCTCTCTCTCTTTTCTCTACTCCCCTCTCTCCTCTCTCCTCTCCCCTCTCCCCCCTCCCCTCCTCCTTTCCCTCTTTCCCTATTCTCGCTACCACCTTAGATCCCATGAGGGACCCTGCAGGTCTAGCCCCCAACCTCAGCATCTCATCCAAAAAGGCAAACAGAGACCCATACCAATGGGTTTCTAGGATGTGGTTTCCATAGCAACAGTGCATCTCCTGCCTCTATGGTTCTCAGCCCTGATCAGGTTGCCGTGGAGACTCGTACCTCATTGAAGAGTGATTTGTGGGACTGTTTTTCTTCTTAACTTTATCTCCTTCCTTCCATCCACAATCCCGCCAGCCCAAATGGCCTTTTCCCCTCTGACCGCGGACCTGGAAGCCTCCCCAAGGCCTTCCCCTGGGAGGCCACTGAGGCTGGGAAGCGTTTTGTTTACACAAGTCCCCCGGCTACCTTCTCCCCTGTCAGAAGCAAGTGAGGCACCCCACAGAGAACCAAACTGACTCGGGTCCCACCTTGTCTGCCCACAATGCCCTTCGCCTTGTCACATGTGGCCAAAGGATGTCTCTCTGCAGGCATGTTCCCTAAAGACCCTCGTGGTTTTGGAGGGATGTGTGTGGCAGGGAAGAGTGGGTTGCAAACACAGGTGAAAGAGGCAGGTGAAAAGAAGGATTGGGAAGTGAGATGAGGTGAGGAGACTGGGAGATCTTAAGGGGAGAGGAAGAGGGTGAGGGTGGGAGTTCGAGTAATCCCAGAAAGCCAGGCCATGAATCTGTGGCAGAGAATGTCTCTGGAGTTAGTGATCGCTCTGTAGCCCCAACCCCAAACAGACCTCTTCTTTCTCTGCCAAGTAGAGAATGTGTTTGTCCACATGAAAACATGCTAAGCACAGTGTGCCCCTCTTTCTCATCACACTCACCCCCAACCTGAAAGCCATTACAATAATTAAGGCAGGAGATGAATTAATCATTTCCCCCCATTCTCTCCAAAGAGATAAATTAGTGTGTATATGGGGGTGGGGGAGACACACACTACAGACAGAAGAAGGAGGTTTAGAGAGGAGACTGGGGGGGGCAGAGAGGTACTTAGAGTCACAGCTGGGGACGAGGACATAACTGGAGGGGCATGGAGCCAGGGCAGCCTGGCAGGGAGGCCCCGGAGAAGGAGTGCTCCCTCTGCTTCCAGGAACCTGTGATCGGCTTCCCCTCCTGCTTCACCCAGCACAAGGGACTCCATCGCCATGGTAACCAGCCTGGGCACCCGAAGGTGTCAGCCCTCCATTTCTGGCTTGTCCTCTGTGGATGTGTTACAGGACAGAGCACCCTCAGCCTGGGTGAGCAGTCAGGCGGCCTTTCGGCAGGGTGAAGTGAGGGCTGGTGGCCAGCCGGCACAGTCCCCCAATCTCAACCCAGCTCACCACATGACCCACTGAAGGTGGACGGTGACTCAGCTCGAAGGCTGTTCACCAGTGGAGCGCTCGCAGGTGGAGCACAGGGCAGGCCAGCCTGAGCTGGGCTGAGAGTGTTAGTCTTTTAGGAGCCGTTTGCATTTCGCCAAAAAATTTTTTTTAAATATATTTTATTGATTTTTTACAGAGAGGAAGGGAGAGAGATAGAAAGTCAGAAACATCGATGAGAGAGAGACATCGATCAGCCGCCTCCTGCATGCCCCTCAGTGGAGACTGCCTGCAAGCAAGGTACATGCTCCCGACCGGAATCGAACCTGGGACCCTTCAGTCCGCAAGCCGACGCTCTATCCACTGAGCCAAACAGGTCTCGGCTTCACCAAAATTTTTGATGTCTTAAGGATTCCTTTCTCCTCTCATTCCATCACCCCCTCTTTCTCTCGGATTCCCTTGGCCAGTTTCCAGCCTAGTTTTCTATTTCTAATAAAAACTGTAATCATGTAATGCAGTGTGCTGCCTTATAGATTTAACCCGTCTCATCCCATATTTCCATCTTGCTTACCCTTTGAGCTTTCCAGAATTTTGATTTGTTCAAAAGCATTGCTTTTATGTTTCCGTATTTTGTCTGATACGTTTTAAATTTTGAATAAAAATTGGAGAAGGGTGGCACTCCATAGACGACTCCACACCATCTCCCCTGGTGTCTTTCCCTCCTTCCTGTTTTGGGGATCTCTATGTGTGCCTGTTGAGGAGCGGTCACTCAGCAGACATGAGAGATGAGGGAGAGGCTCGTGCAGCTCTGTTGCTTTGATTCCCACGGAAAGGCACCACGCGTACCTTTTACTCCCCCGTCACTAGAGACAGTGGCCGGGTGGGTATTAGACTTTGGGGTCACATAGTAGACGAGGCACTGTGGTCCCTGTCCTCTGGGGAATGAGACTTCTGGGAGAGACAGACACCAATCAGTAAATGCACTAAATATAAGCCCAAATTGTGAAAAAACCAAGCAGGGGAAAGCAGGGCTCTATGGGAGAGAACAGCAGCCCTATTTTAGGTTGGGGTCAGGAGCAGGTGACATCCACATTGTGATGACGTCATCCAGACAAAGCAAAGGGTGGAGGGGACAGGTCTCCAGCGGGGCGGGGGGAGGGATTGTACCCGAAGCTGAGGAAGCTTTCATCCCAGGAGGGCCCTGTCGATGTGTCCCCATGGCCACGTTTGCGTAAACAGTGCGCATATCAAACACTTGACTGCAATCTGCTGAGACCATTGCCTGCTCCCTCCACGTTGCTTGGTGCTCAGCGTGGCCTGGCAGGTTGTCACTGGGATCTGGCTAAGGGGATGCTGGGTGGGGAGAATCTGGGTTAAGGAGATGTGTTCATGTGGTTCCACATATGGTCCTGGTTTAGCTGGCCGACTGGGGCGGGAATGGCTCCCAGGTGGTTCCTGCCCACCTCCCACCCTGTGCCAGGCCAAGGGGCGCAGCACCTGGGTCCCCGTGAACGGCCCCCTGGCGGTGGGGCGAGGAGGGGACATGAGGTTTGACCTGTGCAAAGGCGGAAGCTGGTCTGAAATACTGTTTTGGAATTTGTAGGGAATTTGTCCGCTTTTAAAAACTAATAAATTGTTTTGATTTCTTGCATTCTAAATATGTTTTCACTACCTAGTTTAGGTTTTGGATTTCTGCCTTTTTTTTGAGGAACCCCTGCCCTCCAGCTGTACATCTAGAATCTGCCCCATCCGAGGAGGTGGGTGTCTGCTGCTCCGTGGCTGGAGCCAGGCGAGTGTTCAGGAGCTCACAGCAGAGGCCCAGGAACTTTCCAGGAGGATCTCTGGGTGTCTCTTGCATCCGAGGGACAGGAGAGTAGGAGGCAGACGAGCAGCCCTTGGTGAAGACCAGCCAAGCTGGCGCGCCATGGCCCGGTGCATCCTGTTGAGGGTTCAGTGCCTGCATCTTCGTGGAACTGGCCTGGCCACCACCCACCCTCAGCTGCGCTGCCTGGAATTACCCATCTGAGAGCCGTTTGGAACAAGGACATCACCTTGTCTGCTTGTTCTCTTTTAAAATAGCCAAGGCTACCAAGCAGTATTTACACAAACACCTGCGTGTGATATATTAGGTGGACAGGGCAGATTCAAAATACATAAATAGCTTTTATACACAGGACGCAAAGTGGTCTCAGAAGGAATGTGTGTACACTAAGAAGGACGGCAGGAACCCACAGAGGCATAAAAAGGGCTTGCGTGTGTGTGTGTGTGTGTGTGTGTGTGTGTGTTTTATGATTGTGTTTTATGAACCTGTGCCTGTGTATTGAGGGCAGGGGGCAGCTTGTGGGGATAAATGCAAAGTAACCTGAAGAATTTTCCAACAGAAAAATGTAAGCTCTGGGAGGCCTGGCTGGGGTGTTTCTGAAGGGAGGCCCCATGGGGCAGAGCCTGCACCGCCTGGGGGCCTGGGGCTGGGCTGTGAACGGACCCACCAGCGGCCTCCAGCTACCCTTCTCAGGCCAAAGCCCTGGCATCCCTGAGGCCACAGGACAAAGCCAGAATGTCACAGAAAACCCGCCTTGAAACGTGCAGATTGACTCCAGTTGGTAATGCTGCTTTGTCTATTCGAAAGTAGCTCCAATCCTAGACCTAAAAAGTTCTCATCAAAGAAAAATTATTTTTTTGATGTGGTGACAGATGTTAACTAGACTTGTGATCATTTTGCAATATATACAAATATCGAAGCACAATATTATCTATCTGAGATGAATATAGTGTTATTTGTCAATTATATCTAAAAAATAAATAAAAACAAACAAAAAAGCGGGGTGTGCATGTCTGCTTCTCTGGGCCACACGGAATCTGGCCGAGGACTTCACCACCCTCTGCTGTTGCCCAGCGCCCAGCTGCCCTTGGATGTGGCTGGTGGGGGCGGGGGAGGGGGCGAAGGGGAAGGGCTATCCCCTGCAGTCGGCAGGCTGAACCTCGCTGCACCCTCTGCTCCTCAAAGACACCCTCAAGCCTGGGGTTCTGCCCCAACCATGGCTAGCGTCTGGGGCTTTAGGGGGTTTGCAAATGGTGTTGACTTGCAGGGGACCCCGTTGTTTCTCTTCCTTGTTCAGAGGCCCGTGTGCAGCTGCTGTGGCTTAGCCAGGGCTTAGGGGGAGGCGGAGGGAGTCTGGAGCCTCACCCCTCTGCCTCTACCTCCACTCAGAGTCAGGACTAGCACACGGCAATTCCTCCTCCTTCCCGGGACTTTGCCCTGAACGTGGAAAGCTGCCCCCCTCTTCCTGTCCGGGGAAAGGCCTCAAAGGTGAGGAAGCCCTAGGCCACCTGCCAGGCCTCCCCAGCTCTCTCCTCAAACCACCCAGCCCTTGCTTGCTCCTCCCCTGTCAGTCATCCTGTGGAAGAGCAGGGGTGCTTCTCGGGGCTGCAGGCCGCTCTGTTTCTAAGGGCTCCTGTGCTCTGACCCAGTTCCCACCAACCGGCCCAGAGGGCAGGTGTAGACAGCTGGTTTACACCACCCGGCAAGGTGTGGGGCGTGGCCGGTCACAAGCTCCCCTTGGGCACCTGACCGAGTGTCCTTGCGTGTATTTTGAGGCTTTGCCCAATGGGCTGGCGGAGGCTGGGAGCTGGACACTGGCCTTTGCACCCTCCCGGGCCCCGGGACAGCCTGGCAGGGCCAGTGGGGTCGGGGCGAGGCTCAGATCCCCTGTCATGGTCAGAACCCCCAGGAGTAGACAAAGCGTGTGGCTGAGGAGTCAGGGTAGCTTGGCCGGCGGCCTGCTCCCATCTGGACCGAGGAGTCCTCCTGGGAGCAGCGTGTGATGAGCGCTGCTCTGGGGGTGGGTTTCCTCCAAGGCGGGAAGGACGCTTTGATCCGCTGCGGCTGCTTTTCCTGACCCGCGTGAGGCCCCCAGCGCAGGCCTGTGACATGCAGACCTCTGAGCTGTCGTGTTTCCTGTGACATTCCAGTGCCTCTGGTGCGAGGATGTCGTGACGGAGCCAGGGAGGGGCCCCAGTGTTATGTCCACCCAACCCTGAGGGGGGCAGGGCTCCTGCAGGACCGGTGCCTTCCTGCCCCCCATCCCGCTGGAGCAGGAAGCTCGGGCGGCACAGCACACAGTCCCGCTTCCTGGAGCTGCGGGTGCTGTCCTTTTGGATGAAAAAGATCAAGTTAGGAAATCGTGCAAGGAAAAGACGACGCACTTATTTTTAAACCAGCAGGAAGTTGGTGCGGCCTCTTCGGGCAGGGAGACGTCTGTTTTATGAGAGTCCTGTTCTGGGCTTTGACGTGGAACAGAAGTCAACTGTTTATGATGAGTGCCCGGCCCTGGGTGCGGTGCTGAGGCACAGGGACACGGGAACAGAAAGGGCGTGGTCCCTGCTCTCAACCAGCTCACAGTCTAACGTGGCAGACATGTAGGGCAGCGCCTGCATTCCATCACCTGGGACAGTTGTACAGTGATCCCCCTTTATCCGTGAGTTTGCTTTTTGAGGTTTCAGTGACCTGTGATAACTGTGGTCAGTGAAAAATTATTAAATGAAAAGTTCCAGAATTTTTCACTTGTGTGCCATTCTGAGGCATGTGGTGAAATCTCACGCTGTGGTCACGCCACCCGCTCTCTCCCGCGTGGCCATGAATCAGCGCTTTGTCCAGCGCTGTCCAGCATGTCCACGTGGTAGGCACTGCCGCCTGCTGGTCACCTAGTGGCTGTCTTGGTCATCACTGCATCACGGTGCTGGTGTTCACGTAACCCTTATTAACTTAACAATGGCCTCAGCCCGCAGGAGTGGAGATGTGCCCTTCAGGGGTGCCGAGAGGAGCTGTGAAGCGCTGCTGTAAATAAAGAGGATGCATGCATGAGAAAAGTCATGATGCTGGTAGGGTTGGGTACCATTTGCCGTTCTAAGCATCCACTGGCGGGGGCAGGGAGGCTGTGAATGTTTTCGCTACAGATAAGGGGGGATTACTGTACAGATAAAAAGGGAAAGAGGTTCTTGGGGGCTCAGAATCTTGGTGACCAGAGTTGGGGAGGGTGGAGTGGGCTTTAAAAATATATATATGTTTTTAATGATTTTTTCTAGCAAGAGAGGAAGGGAGAGGGAGAGAGAGAGAGAAACATCCATCGTCTGCTTCCTGCCTGCCCCCTATGGGATATTGCACCCGCAACCCCAGGGCATGTGCCCTGACTAGGAATGGAACCGGCAGCCTTTAGGTGCATGGGACGATGCACTATCAACTGAGCCACACCAGCTGGGGCCTGCAGTGGCGTTTGATGGTTGCTCTGCCTGCCTTTCTGATGGGACCCTGTCTTCAGATGGTCTTCCTCTGCTCTTGCAGAGAACTCTATGCCATGGACATAGGAACTCTACTCCAGTGTCAGGCAGAAACGGCCTCTTAAGCCATTTGCATGTTCTATGCCCCAGCCACAGCCATTTGCTGGTGTGCGCCTCTGTGGTCCATCTGGGTGAGTGTGGGATTCACTTGGTTGTTGAGACAGAGCTGCTTGCTCACTCCCTTTCTGGATGCGGAAGGTAGGTATGTGGCCACAGGAGAATCTGGAAGCACCTGAGACCACAAGGAAGTCGGCCTTGGGATGAAGAAAGCGTGAAAGGCAGAGACAAGAGAAGAAAACCGGGTCCTTAGTGACATTCCTGAGCCACTGGGCCAAACCAGGAAACACACGCTCCTGAGCTTTCCACCTATGTGAGCAGTGCCTCCCTTTCCCGCTTAATCCAGCGGTGATGGCTTTTGTTTTTGTCGTCACTCCCAACACAGAGTCCTTAATGATGTGGCTCTTGCTCCCAGAAGCAGCTGACACCTGAAATGAGTCTTAAAAAAAAATGATTTCAGAGAGGAAAAGAGAGGGAGAGAGAGAGAGACAGAAACATCAATGAGAGAGAATCATTGATCAATGCCTCCCCTTGCCCCACACTGGGAATTGAGCCCTCAACCTGGGCATGTGCCCTGACTGGGAATTGAAACATGACTCCTGGTTTAAGGGTCAACCCTCAGCCACTGAGCCATGCCGGCCGGGCCTGAGATGGGTCTGGAAGCGCGTGCTGCAGAAGGCCCTCAGCCTTCCTTTCCAGAGCCTCGGACTCCAGCCCTCGGCCAGCAATATGCGCTGAGCGGCGACGATGTTCCTGTCCTGGGCAGCATGCTGGACCTCGGATGAGCACGTCTGCATCGCTGCAGTAGAGGGAGGCGTGGAGGGCTCCATGCCCCAGAGCGGCGGCAGCCCCTGTGCAGGGCTCAGCAAGGCTGCATGGAGCGAATGTTGGTTGTGGCTCCCCTCCCCTGACTTTTCTTGGAGAGCTGTTCCTCTCACGGCCTGAGCTCCCCTGGCTGCCCAGGTGACCAGGACTGTCAATCAGGGCACTTCTTCCCTCTGCCCACAGTGGATTGGCTTCTGGGCTGCACAGGGGGAGTTTGGGGTTTCCTTTTTGGCATTGGCTCAACAATGATACAGACTTAGAGAGCTCAGGTGACCCCCAGTAGATACCTGGAAGGAGCTAGAGAAAGACAAGCAGAGGGAACCAGGAGAAATGGGAAGCAGACAGCTAAGCAGCCGGCTTCCCCTCTGAGAATGACCTTAACCGGCATGCTCCTATTCTGAGGACCGTTGGCGTGACTTTTGGAGTATAATGCGGGGTCTGTTTAAAAAAATTATTCAGAGTTTCGAGATTGCAACTACAAAGCATTAAGTCCATCACACCTGTTACTTGCTGCACACCTGTGCCTGGCTGCACACCTGTGCCTGGGCTGCACACCTGTGCCTGGCTGCACACCTGTGACTGGCTGCACACCTGTGCCTGGCTGCACACCTGTGACTGGCTGCATACCTGTGACTGGCTGCACTCCTGTGCCTGGACTGCACACCTGTGCCTGGCTGCACACCTGTGCCTGGCTGCACACCTGTGCCTGGGCTGCACACCTGTGTCTGGCTGCACACCTGTGACTGGCTATACACCTGTGCCTGGCTGCACACCTGTGCCTGGCTGCATGCCTGTGACTGGCTGCACACCTGTTATCCGGCCTGTGTGTGCCACCAGGGCTGTGACATGAGTGGTCTGTTTCTTGCTGCTCATGAGCTGGCGTGGGAATTGCTGAGCCAGCGCAGCCTCCAGAGCAGCCTGGATCTGGGCACGTCATTTAAGGCCTGGACTTCGGTCCCCTCCTCTCTGCAATGGGGATGGTAACAGGGCCTTGCTGATGGTGAAATGAGTTAACGTGTACATTGCTTAGAAGCGTTTGCTGTTGGTAAGGACATGCATATCCTTCTACACTGAAAATTTGCCCACTACCTCTTGGCTCACCTCAGGGCCTCCTGATGCCCCGTCCCAGCTCTGGCTGCTCAGCTGACAGAGAGGACTGCTTGTTTATGAGCCAGGATGGGTGCCTGGGACCCGCCCCACCCCACATCCTCACCTTCTCTCCCCGAAAACAGGCCAGGGTGAGCGGGCTGGGGGAGCCACTCCTGCAGGAGCACATAGCTGTGGTTGCTGGGAACTCAGCCTGTGAACCTGACCACTAAGCCCTTCTCCCTGGAGTGCTGAGGGGGGACGGCTGCCAGGGCTACAGAGAGAGGGCAGGGGTCAGGCACAGGGGCCTCGTCGCCCCAGCGAAGGAGGGCCGGAGGGTGCTGAGAGTGCAGGGGAAGAGGGTCCTGCCCCCACCCCAGGACAACGGGTGGGAAGGGCAGTGCCATGGAGGTCTGGGGGAGGGAGGAGGTAGGCATGGGGACCCACTAGGTGGTCTCCTCAGCCTCCTCCAGGCCAACCCGCTTTGGAGAGAAGAGGGAACCCTCAACGCACTGGGGACACCAAGTTCTGGATTCCTGGCCTGGCTCTGCACTGGCTGACCCCATGCACTCAGCAATACCCATCTGTCAAATGGAATTGAGACTCTTTAATTCAACAGAGACTTTCTGAAGAGTAAAAATATGAGAGAGAGAGAGAGAGAGAGAGAGAGAGAGAGAGAGAGCAGGAGAGCAAGAAAAACAAGAGAGAACAGAGACAAGGGAGCAGAGAGAGAAATGCAGGAACACAGGAGCGGGTGCCTTGAGCGCACATGAGAGCGGGTTATCCCTCCTCGCAGCACTCTTGCTTCGGGAAAGGGGAGCTCTGGACCCTGCACTCTGAGTGGAGGCACCTCCTGTCCCACCCAGGCCAGGTCACCAGGCCAGCGAGCCTTGTTTCCAGGCAGGTGGCTTCCCTGCCTGAAAGCAAGGCCGTGAGAGGTCTCCGTGCCTGGGGCTCTGAGCTGGATGTCCACCAAGCTTGTCCTCTGCACCTCCCCCAGGTCCGCAAGCTGTCAGGGGCCTGGACGGCCAGGGTGCACTGTTTCCTGAGAACTTGACTGTCCACAGTGTGTGTCTCTCAGCCAGTGGCCCCCAGCTGACCCTGGCTTCTGGGTCCCCAGACTCAGGTACCTTGAGAAAGAAAATAGCAAACAAGCCTGGATTCCAGCAGGCACAGGGCCAACGTATGGCCTTGGAGTGTTTGCTTTTTTAAACTTAAAAAATATACAATTTTAATGTTCATCACGAAAACAATTGTGTTCTTAGAATGTCCAGGCAGCCCCTGGCTTGGCCAGTTCCTCCTTTAGGCTGCCTCTGGAGAGGGAAGACTGTGAAGTACAATTACGGTGGGAACAATGGGCTGGGCTATATTTAACTCAGGGCCAGGCTCAGGGGCCCAGGAGCCGCATCACTGGCTGGCTCCTCTCCCTCCTGCCTCAGTGCTCACCTCCCTGTCCCTCTGTCCAGCTCCCTCCACCTCCCAGTCGCCACTACCTTGAAGGAAAGTTAGACAAGTCCCAGGACAGGAACCAACTCCTGCCTACCATCCCTCCCCAGATCCTGCAGGCACTCACTGCCTCACCCCTGGGGTCCCTTCTGAGTGAGTGATGTCACCAAGTGAAATTGGCATGTCTGGGGGTGAGGTTTTCTGAAAGAAAATCAGCCTGGCCTTTACTTGCCGCCTTCCAACCTCAGAAACCCCCCACCCCCATGTGCTCCTTGCTCACAAAGGACCTTCACTGGCCTTGACTTGCTTAAACCGCATAATAATTGAGGCAGGCCCACTTTACAGATGAATAGGTTGAGGCTTAGAGAAGCTTAAGTGGGTTAGACCTAGGAGGTCCGAGGCATGTGACGTCCAGAGGCTGGGGGCGTGTTACCAGCCGGCAGTGCCTGTGGGGGGGAGGGGGCGCTGTGGAGCTGGCATGCAGCTAAGGGGCAGGACAGTGGGGACAGGAGAGGGAGGTCTGTCAGGCAGCTCCATCACTTCCTCAATGCCTTCCCAGTTGCCCAGTGAGGTCAGACCCCCCTCCTGCCCACCTCCCACAGCTCCTGTGAGTTTACTTTCATTCAACTTTATACTTATTCCTGTGATGAGTGTTTTACTCTGTCTCTTCCAAGAGACCAGGAACTTCTGGCAGACTGGGCATGTCCTTCCGGGCCACCATGAATAATCTCATAGCTCTTCCTCTTGGATGACCAAGGGCTTCTTGCAATGAGACGCCTTTGGATTGGGTGTTCGTGAATCAACCTGGACGGCCTCTGCCATCCTTAGGGCTGTGAGGAACGTGAAGGAGGAGATGCAGAGTCCATCCCATTCGCAGATGAGGCTTTTACACCCGAGCACCCTGAGCAGACCCCCTTTAAACTAGTTTCTCGGGGTTCTCTGCTCATAGGTTGTAACCCCTCATTTCAAATGCTCTTCCTGGCAGTTTTCCTGGCAAGGGCTCCTTGACTGCCTCGGCATCCTAAGTGTTCCTTGAGGCGGGAGTTTGGAGGAGGCGGTGGGTAAGGTGAGGGTGGGAGGTGAAGGGAATGATGGGCAATGTGTGGTGGGGAGAGGTTGGCAGCAGGGATGGGGGTGGTTGGGGTGTGGCTCCATCTGTGGTGATCAGCTAGAGGAGAAACAGAGACCCACCAGGTCAAGATCTACCAGTGGATGGCAGATCTGGCGTGGTGTTTCCCTGGACACAGGTGGAGGAAATGCCCAGCTTCCGCCCTCCCAGGCGCTCTGTCTGGGGTGAGGTTTTCTGAACCAGACCAGCAAGAGTGAAAAAGCCACACTGATAGTTAAAGGAAGAAAAGAAAGATGAGGCTGTGGCTCCCACCTGTCCCTGGAATAGGCCATCCAAGGAGGAAGCAGGGAAGAGGAGCACCCCTGAGAGCATTTGGTCAGAACCCCAAAGTGCCCAGCATTGGGGTCTGGTTCCAGTTTGTGGAGCCTTTTAGCTGTGTTGAATACAACTCAGTCCCTTCGAGGCCGACAGAAAGGTCTCTGAGAGCAGACTGCAAATAAGGGAGAACCAGGAAGGCCCCCCAGCCCTCCCCCCTCATGTGGAGAGGAAAACAAATTCTAAAAGGGGCCTCACTGAACATGCCCTGGGCTTATTCCAACCACAGATACCAGACAAATAGCCCAAAGCGCTTCCCAGGCAAGCGGGAGGCTGCGCCAGCTCTGCCCCCCCCCCCGTTACTCGTAACTCCGAGGAGCTGGCAGCAGCCCTCAGGTCTCACTAATAGCATCTGGGCCACGAGAAGCCTTTTTCAGTTCAGCTGGTGCAGCCCCCCGGGGACCCCACTTCCCCTGTCCGGCTTCTCGCAGCTTCCCCAACCTGGATCTAATAGAAAGCCCTGTTTTATAGAGCACTGAGCTCTGAGCGGCATTCCTGGCACAGTCAAATCGTGGGGGCAGAGAGATAGGCTTGCAGGGAGCAGGAACTGTCTCTGTAACGGGGAGGGATGCTGGGAGGAGAGCTGGTGGTGCAGGTGCCTAAAGTCATGACTTCCACTCCCTTCTCAGCCTCTGTGCGGGCTGGGTTCCCGTGTCTCACTGTCAGCCATTGCTTGTGTGCTGCCGTGGTGCTCCGTGGTGCAGGCCAGGTGAGGGGTCCCTGTGGGAGTGCCATTTGCTCGAGGTTAGCTGGCAGGTGAGAGAGCTGAATTCAAATCTAACCTGAGTTTGTTTCATAACATCCTAAATGAAAGCAGAGATTCCAACAGAGATAGAGGCGGGCTCTAGGAGTTCTACTTTTTAATATATTCATATGTATTTTTATTTTTTATTATATATGAGAGACCCAGTGCATGAAATTCGTGCACTGGGGGAGGGGGGAAGGTATATGTGTTCTTCAGCCCAGCCTGCACCCTCTTCAATCTGAGACCCCTTGAGGGATATCCTACTGCCTGTTTAGACCTGATCCCGATGGTGGGATCAGACCTAAACAAGAAGTAGGACATCCCTCTCACAATCCAGGACTGCTGGCTCCCAACCGCTCGCCTGCCTGTCTGTCTGATTGCCCCTAACTGCTTCTGCCTGCCAGCCTGATCACCCCTAACCACTCCCCTGCCAGCCTGATTGATGCCTAACTGCCCTCTCCTGAAGGCCTGGTCCCCCCAGCTGCCCTCCCCTGCTGGCCTAATTGCCCACAACTGCCTTCCCCGCCAGCCTGGTCCCCCCCCAACTGCCCTCCCCTAAAGGCCTGATTGCCCACAACTGCCCTGCCCTGCTGACCATCTTGTGATGGCCATCTTGTGTTCACATGAGGGCAGTCACCTTTGACCACATGGGGATGGCCATCTCGTGTGTTGGGGTGATGGTCAATTTGCATATCACCTTTTTATTACATAGAACTTTTATTGATTTTAGAGAGGAAGAGGGAGAGGGAGAGAGAGAGAGAGAAATACCATGATGAAAGAGAGTCATTAATTGGCTGCCCCCTCATGCCCCACACTGGAGATTGAGCCCACAGCCTGGGCATGTGCCCTGACCAAGAATCGAACCATGATTTTCTGGTTTCTGGTTCATAGGTCAATGCTCAACCCCTGAGCCGCACTGACTGGGGCGGGCGGGGGGGTGGCCAAAGGAGGAGTTCTTGCACCTTGGAGGTGGGTGGGTTGGCGAGCGTGTCCTGGGCAGAGGAGGAAGCACATGGCAGCATGTGCAGAGACTCTGAACTGGGTAGACCTGTCTCTGTTAACCAGACAGAAGGGAACCAGAGTGGTAGGGGCAGGTAAAGCCAGAGGTGGGGGGGAGAATGAGCTGGAGAAGGGACAGGTCCTGGGGGTGGACCAGGCAGGTGTTGTAGATGAAGCTGGGGTGGTGTCCCAGTCCACCAGGGTGCCCCTGGTGTTCCAGGCTGCTTTTCATCCTCCAGTGAACCTGACTTGGCTGTGCCAGTTTCACATGTCCCCCTGCTACAGGCCTAGCACAGCTTCCTGCCCAGGGGGGATGCTTCTAAATGAGTGTTGAATGAGCAGACCTCCGAGGATTCTGTGACACAGAGCTTCGGGAGCCTGGCTGAGTGCTCGATGAGTGAGAGGATATTGATTTTAACCAAAGGATCACAATACACAGCAAAAGCCGAATACTCCCAGCAGGGCTTCACTTTATCTATCTCAGAACGAGGATGACAAAAGTAGCCACTATTTGTTAATCATTTTTTTTATGCACTAAAAAATTTCAAGCCGAAACCTGTTTGGCTCAGTGGATAGAGCATCGGCCTGTGGACTGAAGGTCCCGGGTTTGATTCTGGTCAAGGGCATGTACCTTGGTTGCAGGCACATCCCCAGTAGGGGGTGTGCAAGAGGCAGCTGATTGATGTTTCTCTCACGTCCATGTTTCTAACTCTCTATCCCTCTCCCTTTCTCTCTGTAAAAAAAAATCAATAAAATATATTTTTAAAAAATTTCAAACCACAATTTTAATTGAATCCTCACAACTCCCTTATAAGATAGGCTCAGAGAGGGAAGGTAAGTTTCCTAAGGCCACACAGCTAGAAAATTATGGCTGTAACTAGAAAATGATGGCTCTCAAGGGAGAGCCCTTTCAAAAGTCCTGCCACAGAGTAGCTGTGGGCAACATATTTGTTATTTCAGAAATTGAATTTAATTGGGTCTTGAACCGTGGGTGTGATTGTATCTGAGCTCTCCAGGCTGGAGGGATAGTGTGAGTGAAGAGGCTTGTGGAAAATAGATAACTAGGGGTGGTGCTACTGCTGAGATTGGATATGAGGGACAATGGGGAGCCAGTGTGAGTTCTAGAGTGATGGGAGATGAAAGTAGTGTTGGATGTTGACTCTAAAGGCTGTGGGCAGGGGAGGAGACAGAAGAGACTAGAGCAGTGATTCTCAACCTTCCTAATGCCCCTACCCTTTAATACAGTTCCTCATGTTGTGGTGACCCCCAACCATAAAATTATTTTCGTTGTTACTTCATCACTGTAATTTTGCTACTGTTTGAATCATAATATAAATATTTGATATGCAGGATGTATTTTCATTGTTACAAATTGAACATAATTAAAGCATAGTGATTAATCACAAAAACAATATGTAATTATATATTGTGAAATATCCTATCTAATAAAAGAGTAATATGCAAATTGACCATACCTCCACTATACCACCAGCCACACCCACCGACCAATCAGAGCAAGTATGCAAATTAACCCAACCAAGATGGCTACGGCCACAGAGAGAGCAGGAGGGAGGCTTGGGTTGCCCCTGGCAATGGAGGAAGCCAAGCTTTCCGCACACCCTGGTCGGCCCAGGCATCCACTTAAGGCAACAAAGTTTCAATGGCTGTGCTAGCAGAAGGCTTGGCTCCGCTCCAGGCTACAAAGTTTCAGTTGTAGAAGATAAATAAATCCCAGATACCAGGGCCTCCACTTGGGTCTCCAGGGGGTGTATCTGGCCTATAAACCACCACAGGCCCCTTGTCCAGGCTGCCCCATGCCCCAAGGGAACATCCACCCTGTTCCAGGACATCTTTCAGGGCAAACCAGCTGGCCCTCACCTGTGCACCAGGCCTCTATCCTATCTAATAAAAGAGTAATATGCAGATTGACCATCACTCCAACACACAAGATGACTGCCCCCATGTGGTCAAAAGATCCTGCCCCCATGTGGACACAAGATGGCCATCAGGGGAGGGCAGTTGGGAGGGACCAGACCTGCAAGGGAGGGCAGTTGGGGGGTGATTAAGCCTGCAGGGGAGGGCAGTTAGGGGTGACCAGGTCAGCAGGGGAGGGCAGTTAGGGGTGACCAGGCCCACAGGGGAGGGCAATTAGGGGCAACAGGGTAGCAGGGGAGCAGTTAGGCATTAATCAGGCTGGTAGGGGAGTGGTTAGGGGATGAACAGGTTGGCAGGCAGAAGCAGTTAGGGGCAATCAGGAAGGCAGGCAGGTGAGCAGTTGGGAGCCAGCAGTCCTGGATTATGAGAGGGATGTCCAACTGCCCATTTAGGCCCGATCCTACCTGGATCAGACCTAAACGGGGAATCAGACATCCCTCAAGGGGTCCCAAATTGGAGAGGGAGCAGGCTGGGCTGAAGGACACCTCCCCACCCCCCATCATGCATGAATTTTGTGCACCTGGCCTCTAGTTTAATTCTAATTACAAATAAATGAAATTTTGTCTTGAAGCATGGTATAGCGTGGGTAACAGTCTTAATGTAACAACAGTAAACCACATTACTACATTTTGTAATAGTATGCGTAAAAAGCCAACATCAATACGAAGGTTGAGATACTTCTTTCTCACCAGATCAGAAATTCTCGGGGCAGTCTTTGCAAGAGCACAATGAAGATCATCTTCTACAACATGTCTACTTCTGTATTTAAACTTGGTAACCAAGAAGCTGGAAAACCCTGTTTCACAAAGATATGTTGTTGTAAATGGAAGAAGAAGGCACAACATAGTCTCAGAACAGGATATGACTACAAACACTTGATCCAGAATTTTGTAACTGGCATTGTAGAGAAATCAGTTCTCACTGCATCGCTGTTAATAAGTTCAATGAACTCCTCTTGTACTGTCTCAGGAACATCTTCAACTTTGACTCTGGCAAGTGCAAATGGGGTGTCAGGTACCTTTGGAAAGTATGATGAAATTTCGTCTGCAAGCATGTGCAAGTGTTCTTTCACAGAAATTATAGTCATAATCCTTTTGTCTGGTTCAATGTCATGTTCTTCAAAGAAACCAGATAAGGTATGTCATGTTCCTCAAAGAAAACAGATAAAGTAGGCAATATGTAAATTTTATTTTCATCCAATTATTTTTGCCAAAGCTGGTCTCATTTGAAATGCTTGGATCTTTTCATACAAATTTAAGCATGTTGCATTTGGTCCTTGCAGTGATAAATTTAACTCATTCAAGATGGCAAAGATGTCAACCAAGCAAGCTATTTTCTGCAGTTCACTTTTATCGCTGAAAAGTGCTTTGAACTTCACTCTTACTTTCTGATTAAAAAACGTTTTGAGTTCATCATGAAGCTCAAAAACATGTTTTAAAACTTTTCCTCTTGACAACCATCTCACTTCAGTGTGAAATAGCAGAAAGTTCGGCGCATCCAACTTGTTGCACAGTTGTGAAAACAGTCGACTGTTTAAAGTGCTTGCCTTTACAAAATTGACAGAACTTAAGATGCTTTTCATTACTCCTTATAACTCTTGTGGCAGCATCTTCATTGTTAATATTTGCCGATGAATCATACAGTGAGTTCCAATGACTTTTGGTGACTCGTTTAGTACCAAATGTTGAAATCCAGATCGATATCCTACATAGCTGGAGCACCATCTGTGCAAACACCATAAACCTTTTCCCAAGAGATCTTATGCTCTTTCAGAAATGAACCAACTGTGTCAAATACATCATGTGCAGTAGTTGTCATCTCAAGAGGTTTGCAAAAAAGCTTATCTTTAAAGTCGCCATCATTAATATACCTCACGTAAACCAGTAACTGTGAACAGTTTGCAACTTCTGCAGATTCATCAAGCTGGATACTAAATATTGGAAGTGAAGCAGATTTAATTTCCTGGATTACCTAATCAAGAATATCAGCAGACATGTCATCTATTCTTCTGTGGACAGTGTCCTTAGATAAGGAAATTGCACTCAATTTTGTAACAAATTTGTCTCTGATTATAACTTGAACAATGTCTTTGGCTGCTGGGAACAGTAAATCCTCAGCAATGGTGTGAGGTTTCATAGCTCTGGCGATTCTGAGTGCCACCAAATATGAAGCTTCAACGGCTGCTACATTTTGTTTGTGGTACTTGCCACCAGTGTCAAGTCTGGCTTTCTCAAGTCCATCAGCTTTGCTTCTAAAATAGTTGGTATCCATGCCGACAAAGCTCGGATGCTTGCTATCAAAATGGCGTTTTAGTTTGTTTGGCTTTATAGATTCGGCTGACAGAACTTCACAACAAATAACACATTGCGGTTTCTCAATTCCTGCTGTAATGATTGAGGTAAAACTATACTGTAAAAAATCCTCACTATATTTTCCTTTTTTTCATATTTTCTTTTCTCAACGTTCTTCTTTACATAATCCATTGTCATGGGATGGTTTGCTAATGAAAATAATACATAGCAATAGCTTTAATACTACAAAAGATGATACATGGCATAGTTCAGTCAATACAGTTCATTAAAGTTTCCTGTGATTTATCACTGTTATTTTTTTAACATACCTGTTATTATCACAAGGGGGCAGTATTTACATCAACCACAGCTGAATATAAAAAGACGGATCAGCATCCAGACTAAGTTCCCATGGTACAGATATTTTCTTTTTTGCAGTAGTTTATGATTTTACAGTACATATTTTACATTTACCCAGTAGTTATAATTCACGAAGTGTCGTTTTACCTCCAATACTGCTGCTTTCAACACAGTAGCTGCTTTTCACAGAGTAGCTGCTTTCAACACAGCAGCTACTTTCTATACAGTAGCTGCTTTCTACACACGTGTGACTGGTCTGCATAAGTACATTATGGCACCAATCCTGTTATACACCTGTATTTGTATGGGGTGTATGTGATGGGGTTGATACGATGAAGTCATCACACCGGGTACTTGTATGTGGGCGTATCTACATGTGGACGGACCCGCCTGGAGACGGATAGAGGAGCGGTGCCTTGGTTCCTAAGACCATCGGAAATATGTGTTTTCTGATGGTCTTAGGTGACCTCTTTGAAAGGGTCATTTGACCCCCAAAAGGGTTGTGACCCACAGGTTGAGAACCACTGAACTAGAGGAAAAGAGGCCAAGGGGAGGCTAAGGCAGAGAAGAAAAAACAAACTGGGCAGAAAGAAGGAGGGAAGGAAGCGCAGGGAGAGGGGGACACAGATGGCAATTGCTACCATCTGTGCACCGTATTTCACTGAGCCATTGCCACACACTCACATGTCCTCACTGGATGTAAGCCTCCCCGCAGGCCTCTGAAGTAATGATGATGAGCCTGCTTGCTAAGCTGCTGTGCCAGGTACTGTGCATGCATTTCCGCAGCCCTGTCAACAGCCACAGAGGTGAGGCCGTTACCTTTCCCCCTGCAGGTGATGCAGCTGCAGCTCTGAGAGGCCAAGGAGCCTACCCAAGATCGCAGCTCACAGTGGGTTCGAGTCCAGGCCTGTCTAGCTCCCCTGCCTAGGTCTGCCCCGCTGTCCCAGACTTGGTCCCACTTACAGATGAGGAAGCTGAGGCTCCTAGTGTTTGAGCGCAGCGCTCCTGCCCGTGGCCTCTGGTCAGAGAGAGCCTCGAGATGCTTCAGGACCAGTGGGCATCTTGGCAGCAGTTACGCAGTCTGGGTCCAGGAGGGCATGCTTAGCCTCAGGGTCTTGGGTAGCACATGGCCCCTCCCTGACCAAAGCCCTGGGTCCCCTCCTGGGGGTCCCTGTGATTCCTCAAATGGATGCAGCCCCCCTAACCCCGCTGGAGGCGGCTCTCCAAGGCCCGAAGTCAGGTCTTGAGGCCCATAGAGAGCACTGGGGAGTGGAGACAGGCCCCTGAGAGAGGACAAACTCCAGACCGCCCTGGCCCTGCCAAGTCAGTGTCAGAGCTGGCACAGCGAGGGAGGGAGGGCTCTTCAGCGGGTTTCAGGCCCAAATGGCAAGAAAGCTCCATCCAGAACGAGAGGGGGGTGGGCGTGTGGCCAGATGAGCCAAGGGCTGGTCAAGGGAGAAGGACTGGGTGGAGTGTTGTCCAGAGACGCAGTGGAGGTAGCAACTCTGGGCCTCATCAGGGGCCATGCCCAGGCCCGAAGGGTGCACTACCACCTGGGCATCAGCCCCCCTCACACATTAGGTTCTCGAGAACCACTTAGTCGGCTCTCCCAGCTGCCTCTCCTGGCTGGGGGGTGGGGTTCCCGAGCTTTATGAGGTCTGAAGAAGGTGCGGGCTTGTGGGCTCCAGGAACCACATGTGTCTCCTCAGCAGATGACTGGTGGGGAGTCTCTGAAACTCTTCCTCCTAGGGGAGGACTTTTTTAATTCTCCAGGGCCACTCGGGTGGGTAGGTCACCAAACCTCTGCCAAGTAGATTAGTCTGCTTGGCCATTTGGAGGGGTTCCAAAAATATTTGTTGACTGACTAACAGAAAAGAGAGCTAGTCTGAATTAGAGAATGTCCCACAGAAGGAAAATGATTGAGTGACATTCAAACCAGACGCCAGAGCCTTTGAAAGACCTGCCGTAGGAAGAGAGAATATGCCTTTGAAAATCCAGCAGAAGTAAACGGAGTCTTTTTTATTGGGCCCAGGTGCTTAAATCTGTTTGTTCTCCGCAGTATCTGGAAGTGTTCCTTGGAGCCTGTTTATAAGGATCTGGAGTCTCAGAGAAAGCCTTCGCTTATCAGAGGCCAGCTTCAGGCCTGCTCTCCCCGAAGGAGCCCACGTGCCAGTCAGCAGAGGCTGGTTTACACAAGGAGCTGCGGTGCCTGCCGTGTGTGTACAGGCCGTCCCAGAGCCGCCAGGCCGCCCGATTATAGACTCACGTCCTTTGCACCAGGACCCCAGTGCTCCCACATGGGGCTCTCCTGGGGCTCCGGGGAGCTGGACCCGAGGATAGTGCCTGGCTCTTCTGATGGCCTCCTCTGCCTGCCCAGCCAGAGTGCGGGCTGGGGTGACGGCCGTGAGCGTGGGGCTCACTGGACGGACAGAACCCTGCGTGGCACAGGGCTGGCTGGATGCAGACCCCCACTTCTGCACTGTGCTCCTTATCTCATTCCCCAGCCTCAGGGAGGCCTCTCTGGTGTGTGCCCAGCCAGCGACTGATGTCCTGATGCCCCTGGGCCCACAGGGGGACTCTGGCTGCGGATGCTGCTGGGTAGCATCAGAGCTCCTGCCAGGGAGTCCTGGTGGTGGAGCGCAGCTCCCTGCCCGTGGCCTCGGGTCAGAGAGAGCCTCTGGAGAGCGTCCTCCCTAGGCTGCTGTGAGGCTCAAAGGAGATTATAAATAATGACAGGCAACACTGTCTTATTGACCACTGGCCCGATCAGACATCTGGCCTGTCAGTGCCTGTAAGATGGGCTCTGAAGCCGGCGTGACCCTGGGGCTCCTCAGGGCCTGCAGGAGTCACCAGGAGTTGGGGTGACCCAGCTATCCCGTGGACCCTGCCCCTGCTGCCCAGTGGAGGCAGGTGAGGGATGGCATGCAGGAAGCGTGTCATCAGGGCCGGGGCACTGGCTAGGTCCCGATGATGGTGCCAGGGTTCCCAGAACACCGCCGCCCCTCCTCAGACCTTGTGCACATTGCTTGCTCTTTCTGAGCCCTGGTTTCCTCATCTGCAGGAGTAAGCGTGTGGCAGTATTTATGTCCCAGCATGGTGGTACGATCCAGGGATATCATCTGCCATGTCACAGTTTAAAAAACCAACGGGTCCTCTTTCCCCACGGCACTTCCTTTCCCACCCTTCTCCCACCCACCACCAGGCTCCCGCGCTCCCTGCCCAGGGAAAGAATGTGACAGAGTGTCAGAGGGACATGGGAGTCCCTTCCTGATGTTCGTGAGCAAAAGCCTTGACTGAGGGGAAACTTTGAAGGCAACAGAATTAGGGAGTAAGATCTCCCACCCCCAACTAAAAAAGTCTCCCCTCTGGAGGAAGAGGTTGAATGGAGGGTCCAGCAGAGGGGAGTGGAGAGCTGAGTCCTGGGGAACACACTCTACTGAGGCTGGAATCTGGGAGCAGAGGGGACCATACCTCCCCTTCTGGGAAGAACCTTGGGGAGGCAGCAAAGCTCAGAGAAATAGAAGAGTTTGCAGTGTGACAACCATAGCCTGAAAGAGCCCCATTGTGCGTTCTCTTGCCCCATTAGCCTGCGGAGACAACAGATGGGTCCTGGTGTAACAGTCGCCCAGAAGCCATGAAGAGGTCCCCCATTCTCCTCTCAGATTGAAGGGATCATGCAGACAGGGCCACAGGCAACCTCCATGGTGACCAAGTAGACTCATGATGTTGTTGGAGTCTCACTTGAACACTTGTCTCCAATGACAACCCCACTCCTACCCATGGGAACTCAGACATCCTCTGGAGAAATGGCATGAAACTTGGGCTGTTTAAGACTAAGATTCGGCCACCATTGGCACTGGGGATTCAACTGTGGTACCTCCACCCAGTGGAATATTATTCAGCACGAATAAGAAATGCACGAAGGAAACTTAAATGCCTATTACTCAGTGAAGAAGCCAATCTGCAGAGGCTACCATGCTGTATGATTTCAACTATGTGACATTCTGGAAAAGGCAAAACTGGATATACTAAAAAGGTCAGTGGTTTCAAGGGGTCAGGGGAGGAAAGGGTGGATGGTGGAGCACAGACTTTTAGGGCAGTGAAGCTATTCTGTATGCTTAATGGTGATACAGGTCATTATACAAGTGTCAAAACCCACAGAGGGAACAACACCGAGAGTGAACCTAATGTAAACTATGGATTCTGGGGGATAATGACGTGTCAGTGTGGGTTCACCAGTTACAAGAAATGTACTCCTATGGCTCAGGATATGCATTTGTGGGGGAAGGGGTGTATGGGAACTCTGTACCTTCTACTCAGTTCTGCTGTGAACCTAAAACTGCTCTAGAAAGTCTACTTTTTAAAACAAATCATTGTGAGACAAATAGCATGCTGTCATACTCCTGAAGACCTTCTTTTCTTTTACATTTTTTCAAATTGTGGCTGAAGTCCACAGTTACTTGAGACTTTCTCTCTTTGACTGAAAGTTAAGAGAATTGAGTCCCAGCGCTATTTAAGCCACTTGGTGTTCTATGTTTCAAAGCACGTCTTTCTGGCTCTTATTCTTTCTTTATACAAAGGTGGTGTTTGGTCATTGAGGTGAGGTAGTTGTGTTAGGCATGGCGATGATGGTGGTGGTGATGATGTTGGTCAGGTTGGTGCTAGTTTGGACGTAATGGTTGTGATGGAGGTGATGGCGGACTTGGTGACAATAGTTGTAGAGAAGATGGTGGTGGTGATACTAGGCATGGTGAGGGTGATTGTGGTGGTGACGGTAGAGGTGGTGGGTTGGAGATACCAGGAGAGGTGGTGGTAAAGGAGGGGTTGGTTTAGATTGTCTCTAGGTTCCTTTCAGACCTTCTCTTCTGTGTTCTTTGATTTCTGCTGCTATTTGTGTGGGCAATGGTTGCCCACTGAGGTTGCCAGTGGAACAAAGGAGAAAGGAAGAAGAGATTCAAAGCTGGCATTGCTGAGTGTTCTGACTCACTTGCATTCCTTTTGCAAGGTCTACATTTGTATATTGGGGTCCTCTCCTGTTCTACAGCATTTGGAGTGGGAAAAAGGCTGACCTAGGGAGGTTATGATTGATCAAAGAGACCATCAGACATTTACGGCTTCTACCAGACTTGCAATGAGAAGGACAGCACTGTGTTAGAATTTAGCCACAAGAAATTTGAAATTAGGGAATGTGTCAGTCGGAGTCTTATAAAGGAACAAATGGCACACTCACATTGGGGTAATTTGAGGTTTAATTGCCAAAGAGATGTTTACAGACGTGTGGCCAGGGTGGAGGGGATACATAATGGATGGTGCAGAAAGCTGGGCTAGTAACAGGGTTACCATCCTTGTTTATAAGAGGGAGAGGCTGCCAGCACCCAGGAGAAGTCATGCATGTGGAATGGAGCCCACCTGGGAGGGTCCCAGCCCTCGGAGGGAGAGAGTCTGATTCCTGGGTCTCCCTCTCCTCTCTCTCTCCAGTCTCCTGCCTGGGCTCCCCATTGTCCAAACTGTTCACCTAAAAATAAAAGGCCTTTCCAAGCAAGAGACAACCAGCAATTATTTAAGATTTAAAAATAAAAGCTGTTCAGGAAGTGCTGACTCCTGGTGGAACCTATCAAGAGACAAAGGCAAAGGGTCTTTATGAGAAAGGGAAAGGGAACAATTACATCAGTAGAAGGAAGGTATTTCTATCGGTGCAGAAAAGCCAACGGAGTGACGCTGATGCCAAAGAATCTGTAAAAATGTTTTCCAATTACAGTTTACATGCACTATTATTTTGTATTAGTTTCAGGTGTGCAGCACAGTGGTTAGACAACCACATGCTTTACAAAGTGTTTCCCCAATATTTCAGTACCCGTCTGGCATCATGCACAGTTATTGCAATATTATGGGCTACATTCTCTATGCTGCGCTTTATATCCCCATGACTATTTTTTAACTACCACATTATGCTTCTCAATAAATAATGTTTGTTAAACTCTCAGTCTGGTAATCAGCCCCGTCGTCATAATATCTGCTTTTTTGTTATCCCTGCACACAGTTCTTTGGGACATAGGGTTGCTTTAGGCATAGTCCAACGGTTATGTCCGTTTTAACATTCCAAAGGTTTGAGGCAGAAGATGTGCAAGGCAGTTCGTCTGGGATGGCAGCTCTGACTCCATTTTAAAGTGGCTCCAATAATAATAATAAGTTCTTTGTGTGTGTGTGTGTGTGTGTGTGTGTGTGTGTGTGTTTACTAAACCCAAGTACAACCAGATGGCAGGGGAGCCCACTGAGGTGGTTCATGCCCATTAGGCTCCTGGGCAGACAGTAAGGTGGAGACAGGAGAAGAGTGGACCTGGAGGGGCAAACAGAAGACACCGGCCAGCACATGATTCAGTTACCACTAATCCCCCATCCAATACATATTTTTTGAGCATCTATGATTTGAAGGTGGCAGACAAGGTCCTTGTGCTCATGGAATACTCAGTGGGTCATGGTATTGGGTGTGACATTGGGGCCACTGGGCCCAAAGTTAGAATATCTGCTGTTGAGTTTGGAATATCTGCCCAGCCTGACCTCCCTCTGCCCCCAACATACATTCTCATCATATGGTCAAATGAGCCAGGCCAAAAGGTCATCTCACCTGTGCCCCTCTTCCTACCGTTGATCAGGGCGCACCCCACTCCTCTACACAGTGAAGCTTTATTTGAGGAAGTCATGTCACCTTATAGATGGGGGTAGGTTCTGAGAGGCGTGTTGTTTGGCGATTTCATCATTGGGCAGACACCAGAGTGCACCTACGCAAACCTGGATGGTGTAGCCCACTGCACACCTCTGCTGTACGGTAGAGCCCGTTGCTCCCAGGCCCGCACAGCTGGTTACTGTACTCAATATTGTAGGCAACTGTAGCACAAGGGCAAGTGCTTGTGTATCTAACATAGAAAAGATACAGTAAAGATTGGGCCTGGGAGAAAAGAGTGGTCCATCTGTCCAGAACACTTGCCACGAATGGAGCCGGCAGGGCTGGCAGGTGCTCTGGGGGAGTTGGGAGGGACGGGAGGGGATGGGAAGGCCAAGGCGTTACTGTGCATGACGGTAGACCTTATAAACACTGTACACTTGGGATACACTAAATGTCTTTACATTTTCTTCTTTCTCCAATAATAAAATAACTAGTTTACTGTAATCCTTTAACTTTGTAAACTTTTAAACTGTTTTTAACTTTCTCTTTTGTGATAACATTTAGCTTAAGATACAAACATACTGCACAGCTGTAAATAATATTTCTTTATATCCTTATTCTGTGTTAAGAGCTATGAGTAATGCATTACACTCCAAGCTTATAAGATCTATAATGTCACTAGGCAATAGGGATGCTTTGGCTCCATTATAATCTCAGGGGCCACTGTCCTATGTGCAGTCCATCGCGTTATTATATGCTACATGACTGCACTATAGTTTCGGGCTATGGGCCTGAGCCCCAGACCGGGAGCCAGGAGCTCTGGGTTCCCAGGCCTCGAAGGCTGCCTTGTCTTTAGTAAGTACTTGTATCAATAGATTCTCCATGGGCCTTTGAGGCATGAATGATAAACGGTTTTATGTTCTCCCAAAACACGGTGCTCTTCCTCCCTACTCTGGCTTATGCTCCCGTTTTCCATAACTTGCTGTGCCTTTTGCCCAAGTCCCACGCCCCCCAGAAAGCCCTCATGGTCTCCAGCCCCTAGCAGCACAGCCCCATGGCACTGATGACAGCCCAGGACCAAATTGTCTCCCAGCTGTCCCCTGTGGGTAGCACAGGGCTCACCTCCCTGATCACTGTGAGCTAGACTTCAAGTCCAGGACTGAATTTCCAGGCCATGTCTCATATATCCTTTGTGTTCCCAACTTGCCCCTGCCCAGCCTCATCGTAGATGATGTGAGAATAATGAAAACAGCAATAATGGGCCATCTCTGAGCACACACCCTGAGCCAGGGACATGCGCAGCCCCTTAGCTGGACTGTCTCGTTGAATGTTCATGACAACCCCACGGGGCTGTAGCATGGCATTCATGGGTGGATAAACAGGTTCAGAGAGGGTTCGGTGACCGCTCAAACATCCCACAGCAGGTAGCAGTGGAGCCTGGCCTTGAATCCAGGCCATCCGGTTCCAAGTTCTGCTCTCATAACCCCATTGTGAGCTATCTCTGCATCTCTACTCTTTGGCATTCTCCTCCCCACTATCTCCTCCTTTCTGCCCCGACTCAGCATCTAGAACAGATCTGGGCACCTAGAAGGTGCTTAATAAATGCACATCAATTGACTGTCAGATGAGGTGCTCACGAATGATCAGGGCTCACAAGACCCTGCCTTTCTATCAGCACTATAGCCACGGGAAAGCCTTTCCAGCCAGACCTGCCCTGCAGGAGACCCTGTGTCCCCTCCATGGCCCGACAGCCCCTTTGTCTCCCAGATGGAGGAACTGGCTGGGTCCCCAGCCACCCCAGGGCGTTGCTCCTGACAAGCACCCTTTGCTTGCAGAGCAGAAACAGCATGCAGAAAACCGTCTGCAGCAGAGCAGCAGGGGCCCGTAAAGTCCAGTTATGAAGTGTCACGGTGTCTGAAGCAACTGCCTCTTTATTGCGTAAGCACACGCCAGAAATCTGTTCGTTTCTGGGCAGGGGCTAATGGAAAAAGAGAAAGATTTTCCATGTATTTATTATGTGAAACATAACATACGGGGGAAATGTATGGCGATATGTAATTAGACATAAAACAAGCCAGGCTTGAGGAATTGCCAAAAAGCCGTGGCAGGATAATGAAACTGCTTTACAAGGCCTTGCGTGGTATCATTTCTTTCACAGTCCGTCCTGTAACCCACTGCCCCGGGAACCTGCTGAATGGAGGCCTTGCCGGGGAAACTCAGAGCTGGGGCTCATTCGGGGGATGCCTGGCGGGGCACCGTCCCGGATTCATTCCTGTGTCCTTTCCAAGGTAAAGATGTTTCCATCCCGAGGCCCTGGCAGCAGAGGGGCTGGATAAAGAACCTCATGTGGAGGGGCCGAGGCGTTCCAGGCAGAGGGTGCTGGGGGCGAGCCCCCTGGCTTCCCCAGAAGGATTGAGCTGGACTGTCACCTCTTGTAACACACCATCTGGCCAGCGGGGGGCCAGGGCAGCCTCCAGCTGTGGCTCTGCGGCCATGTTGCTTTGCAACCTTCCCTAAACCACTGAATTCCCTGGCCTCAGCTCCCTCCTCTGCAGAATGGGAAATGCAACTCATCCAAGACACCTTTGCACAGGGATATGTGACAGTGATTGGTGACTACAGCACAGGCAACATCTCGCTGTCCTGGCCCTTCCATGACAACCCACCCACATATCTTTCAGCCATAGGTTGGTTTCAAGTTTTTCATGAAAAACATGCCAGAACAGGTCTTCCTGTGTTTTGTTTTGTTTCTTAATATCTACTAGAGGCCTGGTGCACACATTCATGCACTGGTGGGGTCCCTCAGCCTGGCCTATGGGGATCAAGCCAAAACCATCTCTCCAACATCCCAGAGGGTCCGGGATTGTGAGAGGGCAGTTCTCAGGTGATGCACCCCGGAATCAGGCTCCCTCTCTGGTTTCAGGAGCATCATCTGAGAACCGCAGCTGCCAAGTCACTGCAGCTTGGCAGCTCCTGGGTTAAGCATCTGCCCCCTGGAGGTCAGTGTACATCAGAGCATCTGCCCTCTGGTGGTCATTGCACATCATAGCTACCAGTCAGATGGTCGCTTAGGCTTTTATATAGAGAGATGTTTTATAATATTTGATAAACTGTGTACATTTCAATAACAAAGCTGGGGGACATGGGTTTGGTGTTTTATTTATTTACCAATGGCCCGGTGCACGAAATTCATGCACATTAAAAGAGGATTAATTAAAAGAAATAATTTAATATTGCTATTTGCCCTTTCTCTATAATAGAAGTGTCAGAGATGAAAGAAAATTAGTAAAATGTATATGAAAACCTTCCTCCTGTCAGAGTGTGGGGCACACCATGGGATCTAGAGTCAAGTCCCTGCCCACCCACATGTGCCTCAAAATTGCATGAGTCCCAGACCCGGCTGGATCCTGCCCACATTTGGCTAGATCCAGACCTGGCCAGTCCCACCCTTGTCAAGCCCTACAGGGCAGGGGATGTAGTCTCAGGTCCTCTGGTCCGGCTCCAGGATGGGGAGGCATGGCCTGAGGTCTCCCAGCCCAGACTGAGGTGGGGGGCGTGCCTTGAGGACCCCCATAAGCCCTGCCAGGTGGGGGACATGGCCTGAAATCCTCTGTCAAGCCCTGCTGGGTGAGGGCCATGGCCTGAGGTCCTCTATCAAGCCCCACTGGCAGGGGGGTGCAGCCTCAGGTCTCCTGTCAAGCCCTGCGGGGTGGGGGGCATGGCCTGAGTTCCCCTGACCCAGCACTGGGGGTGTACCTTGAGGGTCCCTGTCAAGCCCAGATGGTGGGGGGATGGCCTGAGATACCCTAGCCTGGTGCTGGGTCAGGGAAAGCAGCTTGAGGTCCCCTAGCCCAGCACCAGGACGGGAAGAACACCTTGAGGTCCCCCTGAGGTTCCCTGTCAAGCCCCACTGGGCAGAGGGCATGGCCTGAGGTCCCCCAACCTGACACCAGGGCAGGGGGCCACAGCCTGAGGTTCCCTGTCAAGCCCCATGGGGGCGGGAGGAGGGCATAGCCTCAGGTCCCTGCTAATTGCTCATTAAGACTCCTTATGGGAACTTGGCTTCATCTGTGAGTACATCCATTTTTGTGACAGAGTGATGGTCAATTAGCATATTCCCTCTTTATTAGATAGGATTTGTGTTAATCTTCACCTGAGGATATTTTTCCCATTGCTTTTTCAGAGAGAGCTGGAGGGAAGAAGGGAGGGAGAGGAGAGAGAGAAACATCCATTGGTTGCCTCCCACACACACTCCGACTGGGGATGGGGAGAAAACCCACAACTGAGGTTTGCAGCCTTGACCAGGAATCAATCCAGAACCCTTTGGCGTGCAGGCTGACGTGCTAACCACTGACCACACTAGCCAGGGCGGATCTGGTTATTTAGATTAAAATATTTATTACAAGCAGATTCCTTTCCCCACATTAAAAAGAAAACATATGGCTGGAGACATTTAGAGACTGGAAACTGGGTTAAACCAATTCCCAAGTCCTTATCAAATAAGGTGCCAATCAAGGAAAATATATTTTGGAACAATACAAGAGAAACCCATGCACAACTTAAATGGAGCGAAAGAGAAAAGACACACAAAATAAATTCAGAACGATCGTTTACATCTTACCATCTTTAATTAAGCACATAAACCTGTACTATTTCATGTATTTCTTCATGAACCTTTTGTGAAATTTAGGTCACAGCATACCATGGACAAATCTTTTGTCTTTCTGCTGGTCATGCACACCTTTCGCACAGATCTTGACAACAGCATCTTCCTCCCACTTTCTCTTAACTTTGGGGCTGGGCTGGGCCAGTGAGATTCAGAAGAGGGTTTCCACGCAGAATGTTTTCCATATGAATCCTTCCTTCTTCAGCTTTCTGTTCTCGGTCCTTCCTGGCCTGCTCTTCAGCTCTCTCTTTCTCAACATTTTCCAGTTCTGCAAGAACTACAGTGCCATCATCATCACTCCCCTTTTCAAAGTCTCCATCTTCATCTTCCCCATCTGTTAGAGGATCACCTGCATCAAGGTCAGCAGCAGGAATCTGATCTACCCCAGGCTGCTTTGACACTGAATGGGAGGTTGCGTGCTCTCAGGTTAGAGCAGTGGTTCTCAACCTTCCTAAGGCCGAGACCCTTGCATACAGTTCCTCATGTGGTAGTGACCCCCAACCATGAAATTTTGCTACTGTTATGCATCGTGATGTAAATATCTGCATTTTCCGATGGTCTTAGGCGACCCCCAAAGGAGTCTCAACCCACAGGTTGAGAACCACTGGGTTAGAGGATCTCTTATTTCCCCTGGTAGCAGCGCTCTCTCTCTCTCTCTCTCTCTCTCTCTCTCTCTCTCTCTCTCTCTCTCTTTCTCTCTGCCTCTGCTCTCTCCCCCCCCACCCCTGCCCCCAAATCACAGTTCTGAACTTCTTCAGGGGCATCCTGAGTGGGTCATCTCTGTATGAGAGGGTAGCTCTCTACCTGAACATTGCTTTGAGAGTTGGCTGAACTTACCTTCTCCTTTTCTTCTCCCTCCTCTCGCAGGTTCAAAAGCTGGCCAAGCTGCTCTTGTTAACCTTCAGAGATGGCTGAGATTCAATTCCACAGTCTCCGGAGGTCACACACACACCATTACAACTCTTGGTGTGTGTATTTTTAATTAACATAGAAGGTTTGCTACAGGTACATCTGGCACTCCACAGGTATGCAAACCCTTCTTTGCCCTTGCAGATAACTCCTTGCCAAATCTGCCAACCTGACTTTCTGAAGCTCCCCCATACCTGTCCCCAACACTTCCTTTTCCTCTGCAACTGCCCTGGTTCCGTCTCTCCACCTGATCTTAGCCAAAAGGCGGAGAAGCGATGCCCTGGTTCAGTCTCTCGGTGTTTCTTCCCGAAACCATTACAACAGCTTCTAAATCTGATCTGGCCTGGTCTTCTGTCTTTGTCTCCCGATCCCCACCCCACATCCTCTCTCCATTGTTCTCTTTCTCTGTCTTGCTCTGTGTCCCCAGAAACTGACTCCTGCAGTCTCCTTCCTGGGGACTTTCTTGCCAGAAGCCCACTTGTGGAGAGCGGCTACAGTGTGTGAACAAGTTCAAGCCTCAGACTAATGAGAGGGCACAGTCCTCTCATTGCCACGTGCAAGTCACAGATGGGAGGGCAGAGCCTATGGTCCGAACATGTGCCCCAGGTGCCTGAGTGATGTGGGCTTGATAGAGTTCAGGTGCATGTCACTGAGTAGGATCAAAACCCATAAGAATGTTGTAAACATCCTGACCATGCCCTTATTTTGCCTCGTAGCATCTGGCTATAAAATAAATACACGGCCTGTAGTCCGTGGCACTGTCACTAGCACTCCATCAAAGAGGACAGCGTCCCACCCAGACCCAGCTTTCATTCTCTTGTCTGTCTTTTCTCAACCCTTCACTGCCCCCTCTCAAGGTCACCAAACCTGATTGAGCTGTCGCAGCACATACGGCGCCCAACATGGGGCTGAGTATGCCATGGCGGCCGTGCAGGCTCACCACACCCACTGCCTATGGAAAGCCAGAGATGTGATGGGGGTTCTCAGTTCCGGCTCTGGGCTATGTTCTGCTAGTGGTCCCCAAAGGTCTGTGTGTCCTCCTCTCTCGGGGTCTAGTGATGTAACTGCCTGCCCTCACCCGGCAGGCCAGTGGTGATAAAGGCTGCCCACTCCTGACCATCCGCCCTCCATAGACAACAGGCTTACTCACTCACCCATCCACTGAGCTCCCTGAGATGCACCGTCTCCTGCCTGAACCCTAAGCGCACATGCTGTTTCTGCTTCCAGGCTCACCCCTTCCCTGCCCAGCATTCTGGATTCCCAAGGCTGAGTCCTGACTGTGTCTCTCCCATCCCCAACACCCTTGCCTCTCCTCTTCACTCAGTAGAAAGAGCTGTTTCCACCCCTCTGCAACCCAGCCCATGTTCTTACTTCTTCCCTCTGCTGCCTATCATCCTCAGCACAGCCAGCTGCTCCCTCTCCCCAAATCTGCACAGCTCCACATGCTACCTGTCCTTCAAGGCTCAGCTAAGATGTTACCCCCATAACACTGCCCTCTCATTCCAGCTGGAAGTAATCTTCTCCTCATCTCAGTCCCCCGGGGGTGTTATCTGTTTCTCGCTTGGTCACTTATCACATCCCCAACGTGTACTGGAATAATTTATGGACGAACCCATCTTCCCTTCTGGGCCAGGCCTTGATCGTCTCACTGACTCTGTGGCCTGGTGATGAAACATGTGTGTTCTGGAGACAGTGCTCGGCTTCAAAGCCTGCCTCTGCTGCTTTTTAGCCACAGGAACTCGCTGTATTATGTTACTTCTCAGCGTCTCACATTGCTCATCTGTACATGGAGGGTGGGGGTGTGTGCTAACACCTGTCTTATAGGCTTGCTGGAGGATTACACGCATTAGTACATAGAGAACACACTTAGAAGGGGGTCTGGCACATAGCAAGTGCTCCATAAATGTCAGGTCTTCTCTCTTCCTCATGTTGTTGTAACTAAGTAGCACACGGATAATTAATTCCATGTGCTGTCGGAGATGCGGTGAGAGTAGGTGGGATGATGAGATAGAGCCTTAAAAACTTCCTCATCAGAATGGTCTTCCTCGGTTGGTCATGTGAAAGAAGGTGACCATTTGCAACGCTAGTTTCATCCTCAGAGACAAGGTCCAGCCCTGGCATTCAAACACTGGGGACTTGCCAGTGGCCAGATCTGGGACTTGCACTCAAGCTCTCCTCCTGCAACTGTTTTTCTCCTGTGTTTGTTGAGTTTCTGAATAATTGGAGTTTCCAAATGTCCAAGCTCCAAGAGAAGGTGCCGTCCCACCCCTCCCGTGGGACCTTGCAATGGACAAGGGGCAAGGACCCATGACCTTGGGGCTCCTTGGGACTCACTGGATCTTCTCATAACTTGGGGGTGGAATTCAAGGGTCTGGAAACCCTGCCTCACGTTTGCCTCCTGGAACTTCAGGCCGTGCTGTGGGGAGCAGTTCGCTCTCTAAGTAAACACCGGAGAGCTCTTAGCTCTGAGTGAGAGGGAGCATCCAGGGAAGGGCTGACACAGTCAGGGGGAAAATGGGCGAGAGCAGGCCCGGTTGATGCAACTGGCTAGTCTGAAAACTGAAAATAGATCTCATCTGACGACATTTGGGCAACCATTGACCTTGTCATGAAGCCCAAAGTCCTTGGCTGGGGCGCAAATTAGGCGAGAACGTGTCAGAAAGAGTGCTCTTGTGCCTCAGCTCCCAGGAATGCAGGGTCATTCCTGTCCTTGTGGAGGGAGCCTCAGAGGACAGGAGCCCAGGGAGCCAGCAGGCAGGCCCAGTTATAAAGCCACTAGCACTGATGCCTCACAAACCACTTGTGCTGGGCGCACTCTCACGTCTCAGAGCTTGTCTCCCCTGTCATGGCATCCTGCGAGGCAGGCCCTGGAGGGGAGGGAGGCTGGTGAGGCAGGGCACGTCGGGCAGAGTGGCACGGAGGTAGGCCTGGATCTGGGGCAGTGAGGTGAGGGTTCTCCTCCGGGCGTTGTGGATGTTGGAGCCAGGTGGCACTCTTGCCTGGCCCCTGAGATCTCAGGAAAGTCTCCGAAGTCCTCCATCCATGCCACTGACTTCCCCAGGAGCGGGCAGGGACCAGCTGGGCTATGAGTGTCTAGACAGGAATGAACCTGTGATTCAACCTTAGATTTCTGTCCATAATATTAATGGTCAGGACACGAGGGCCCCTTAGTACCCTCCCACCAAGCTCCTGTTGTAGGTCAGAGCAGTGGAGGGCTTTCTCAAGCAGGCAGGGGGTGGTGGTGTGATTTTTCTGGGAGCAGAAGTGCAGGGAATCAAGAGGAGGGCCTCTGACTAAGGTGGGCTGGCTGTCTCTTGGTGTGCTCCCCAAGCCCTGGCTGCCAGGCTGAGCTGGCTGTGAGGGAGGCACGGATGGAGCCTGATGCATCGAGTCTCCCAGCCCTGCCCCCCACTCCTACTTGTTGCTCCCCCAGAATCAATCTTTCAACTTCCAAGCACCAGGGAGCCAGCTATCAAGCTTGTCTACATGGAGAGGATGGAGTCATTGGGAGGCGGTAAGAGTCCTTAATGAGGCAAATATGTTAAATAATGAGCCCCAAGAACTACCCCACCCCATCACTACCAGGCCCCAGCACACAGATGTGTGACTACATGCACACATGCATATACATGTGGATGTGATACGACACCGACTTACTTTGAACAAATATTTATTAAACTTCTACAGGGCCCAACAGTGCAACATGGAGCCCAGTTCTGTCCTTAGGGAGTGTGCAGTCCAGGGCAGACTGGGGAGAACAGACTTCATCAATGTGGTGGCCAGTGCTCTCTCATCTGTGGGCAAGGCCAGGTCTGCAGGAGAGGGACATTTATCCTGCATGTAGGGACCGGGGGTGCTTCAAAGGAGAGGTGCTACATGAGTTGACGGGTGTTGGAGGATGAGTAAGAGTTCTCCAGGTGGGCAAGATAGAAATCTACATAGACACTACCTCACCTGGTTCTTTCCCCGCCCTGCCCTGGTTGGCCTCGCTGTCCCAGGGTCATGATCCTGATACTTTGCATGCATCTGCCACCATGAGCCTCTGAAGGCTGAGATTGTGTTTTTGTGCCTCTAGTTCCTGCATCATGTCTAACATGTAGAAGATTTTCAACACGTTAATTCAGAGGAGGCAGAGAAGCATAGGTGCAAAGGCAAGAAAGGGTGACAATGAGGGCTGAGGCATTTGTGTGGACAGCACACCAGCAGAGGCACACAGGGACCTGCCACAGGGACTACGAAGAACTGCAGCCCCACACCTGTCGCCAACTATCCCTTTTAAAGAGCTTTTCTGAGGTGGAGGCATGAATAGCTACTGTTCACACATCCTCCCAAATGCCCATCATCTCTCCAGCCCTGCAGAAGACAAGAAGACCAGTAACGGCACAGACATGGCTCCAGATCAGAGACCGGCTCAGGCTCTCCACGGTCACTGCCCACAGCCTACAGCCTATAGCCTGCAGCCTGGCAAACACCCCGCACACCATGGACTGGGGAATCTGGTTCCCATTGCGGTGCCAGGAAAGTAACTGAGGAGATTTGCACGGTAAAGTCTGGCCAGATGTGACCAGCTTGACAAAGGTCTCAAACAACAGAATAAGCCCAGTGGTTCTGATAGGCCTGGGATGTCTGAAAAACATTCGGGGTCCCTTGGTGTGGGAGTGGTGTGGGGTCGCTGGGAGGACTCCTGCCCTCAGTGTTCCCAAAAGAATATAAAATCATACCATCAAATTACAAATGGCCTCACCCACGTGAGTCGCAAAGAACAGCCCTATTCTCTCAAGGAGAAACGGGCCACCAACAATAATATTCTAATTGGGGTGGTGAGGAGGAGGATGCTGGCCCCCTCCTGGCCTCTGTCAGTATGAGGCAAACCCAGAGGCAGGCCTGCAGAGTGGGTGAGGGGGCCTCTGCCAGCTTGGACTAGCTGGCTCTGCCCTCGATAGACTTGTGAGTTTTGGCAAGAATTTGGGAAGGGTCTTAAGGCCATGCGCAGCCCCAGAACAGAGCCTGGCTCAGAGTCACTGTCCAGCAAGACTAAACAGTCGTTAGTATTCTTGCTAAAGTCCTCCACACCAATCCAAGAGATAAGCAGGTCAATCGCCCTCATTTTGGAAATGAATAAACCAGAGTTCAGAAAAGGTCGTAACACGGGCCCTGGTCACACAGCCAGAACCAGCAGAGCTGAGCCTGGAGCCCAGGCCACGGGCCTCCGAGTCCTCGCCTGTGTTCTATGACTTCCCTGCAAGGAGACGGGACCCAGAGTCCCAGATGAAGGAGCGTGGTTCCGAGAGCTGGGGCCAGGCCAGGACAAGGAGAAAGAGGGCAGGATGGCTGATGGAAGTGTCAATAAAGAAACAGGCCCTAGCCCAGCCAGCGTGGCTCAGTGGTTGAGCGCGCTATAAACCAGGAAGTCACGGTTCAATTCCCCGGTCAGGGCACATGCCCCGGTTGTGGGCTCCATCCCCAGTATGGGGCATGCAGGAGGCAGACAATCAATGATTCTCTCTCATCATTGATGTTTCTCCTTTTCTCCCTCGGAAATCATTATATATATATAAAGAGAGAAACAGGCACTAGGACGTTAGCATATTCCAGAAGGGGGATAAAGGACCAGTGGGCACCCCTTACCCCATCCCTTCCTCAGCTGAGACAGGCTGGCTGGGGGAGACTTGAGTGTGAGCTGAGGGCCGAAGCTGACGGCTCCCCAAACAATTTTCTGTTATTTAGTAAAAGAATCCAGAGAGCTCCAACACTCTAGAAGTTTAGATTTTAAATAATAATCAGTAAAATTGGTAAAAAAAAAAAAAAAAAAAAGCTTTTCCGTCAAACCAACCAGGAATCCAGGCAGGTGGGTTGAGAATTTGGGAAACTCAGGCCATGCTACTTTCAGTCAAGTTTCTTCAAAACGTCTGCAAAATCAATCAGGAACGCGGTCAGTTCATCTCGAAGTCCTGGGAGTCTAGACAGAAGTTCAGGCAGGCTGCACACGTCCTGAGGCGGGGAGCGGGAACTCGGCGAGGCGGGCCCCAGACTCCGCAAGGCCAGTCCAACATCCACATCGGCCCAAAGGCATGGCAGCGTCAGCCCCGCCCGGCCGGTTGGCGTGGTGCAGGCCGACGTGGGTGTAGGCCAACGTCCATCTGTCCGTCCGGGTGTGGGACTGGGTCTGGGCCGGGCAGTCCGAGACAGAGCCGACTGGCTGTGTGCACTGGCAGGGGAGCCAGAGCGAGAAGAAATGGTGCTGTCCAGGGATTTCCGGAACCGTCTGCACCAGGAGCCGGGCCGAGGAAATGCTGGGCCGAGGAAATGCCGGGCCGAGAAGGACTGGCGTCCCGGACAAGCCAGCCCCTGCCCTACCCCGAGGAGACCAGAGGGCCACTTTGCTGAAGTGCCACTGCAGCATGCACCCAGCTGTTGGGCCAGCCCGCCCCGTCCGCGGCCACCGGGCGGCCGGCCAGGGCACCTCCCCTAACGGACGGCAGCCTGTGAGCACACGTCGCTCACCGTGTCCGCGTGCAGCCCGCCTGTCTGTTCTCCCACGCTCTTTCCCCTCTCTGGCCAGAGCCGAGCCGGCAAAGCCAAGTGCTGGCCTGGCGCCTCAGCTCATGGAGGTGTAGCTGGGCTCCGACCCAGCTCCTCAAACAGGTTCCATATGGCCCTCCCGCCGGCCCGCATTCCCCGTCCCCACCTTGACTGTTTCTGAGATTAAAACCCTTTCTCGGTTGTCAGCAAACAGCGGACGGTGGGAGGGGCCGCCTCTCGCTTCTGGGGACGGAGCTGGTGTGGAATACTCATCAGAGGGCTGGTGAGGGGACCAGTTCCTGAGCTGGGGGGTGAGGAGATGCGGGGGTGGCACAGGGTGTGAGCGTGAGAGCGTGCTGTCTGCCCCTCCGCCTCTGGAGTGGTTCCCAGGGTCTGGCCTTGGCATCGGAACCCCAAAATTCGAGGTGGGAATGTGTATCAAATCTGGGTCACTTGGATTCTCTTCTGGACCCAGAATTCCTTCTGCAGCGAAGAGGGATATGTAGAAAGCAAAGGAACCATTGAGATGGGAGGGGAGCCAGGGTGGGGGGAAGGAGGCTAATCCACATAAGGGGGTGCAGTGACACATGGACCCCCATCAGCCAGGGAGAGGTGGGATGTGGGACGTGGGACTGGCGTGGTCCCCGCATCCATCCTGGCGGAGCCAGGGACTCGCCCTTTGGTTGTGGGCCTGTGGGGAAGTCTCGGGGTCCTGGACTAGAATGTTGGGGTGGGCGGGAGTTGGGTGTTCCTAGAGCTTCAGAATGAAGTATGACCCTGGGGTTGAAGTACATATTTTAATAATTTAACAGCCAGCCATGCAGTCGCAATTGTCCCAGCTGAAACTTCGCCTTAGATTGGAGCCCATCTCAGCTTGGGCTCTGTCTTCTTCCCTGGAAAGGCTCCTGTTGGCTGTGGACCTGAAGATACACACACACGTGTGTGCACGCGAGTGACCTCTCTGGACACCCAGCAGTTTTTTGTGCCCAGGACACACACAAGCACGTGCCCACCCTGGTGCACGGCCTGCTCCTGCCCCCAGTCCAGCCCCCCAGGTCCAGCCCAGAGGCAGAGCTGGTTCCTGTCTGAGCCCCTGGCTGAAGCATGTCCTGGGGCTTCTGAGTTCTCATCCCCCCGATCCTGTCAGACCCAGGCCCAGGATCAGAATGGTCTCCTCACACCTGTCCTCCCACCCTAACCCGCCGCACCCTCGGCCCGGTGCGGGGAGCCCATCCCACCCCCTGGAAAGATCAGAGCGGGCTCCGGCCTGCCTGCCTGCCGTGATGACATCTGGCCGGAGCAGGTGGTGATTTAGAATCTCAGTCCTGCGAGGGCCTCTGGGCTCCGTCCTGGCGGCCTCAGTTTTCACATGGATACTGAGAGGGGCGGGGACACGGAGCTGGGCTGAGCTGGGATTAGAACTCGGGGCTCCACAGGCCCTGGAATTGCCCCGGGGGCATCCTCACGGGCAGCGGGAGAGAGTGGACAGTAGAGCCAGAGCATCCCTTTTCCAGGACATGCTGTGTCAGAAAGTCCTTGGAGGTGGCCCTGCTCTCACCCACATCTCTGTCCCCTCTGGAGCCATGTGGGATGCTGGGCATCTTGCTGCCTCAGGGAGACCCACAAGAGGATGCAGGGCAGTTTCAGGGCATGATGGGAGCATGGTCTGTGGAACATTCTGGAACACTGGGACAGGGAGGGTCCTGGATAGAGAAGGCCCAGTACCCACAACCCCACTTTTCTGTCTTTTGACTAACTCCCTTCCAGCCACCCTCTCCTTAGCCATTAAACCTGCTGCTATGACAGGGACAGAATGTAAGCTTATTTTGTTTCTTCTTTTGAGGTGCTGTTTGGAAGTCTGGGCTGACCAGTCACGGCTCCAGCCAGCCCCTGAGCCTTTGAGTGTGCATGTAAGGGGGCTGTGCATCTGGCCCGATCCCCGCTGCCTGCCCCTGTCCAGCCCACTCTCCCTTACCCAGCACCGGGAAGGCCTTTCCAACAGTCCACACCCAGATGTCCAGGCATAGCCACGGGGGGCAACTTTGAGTCTACCCCCACTCCAGCTCTCATTCCATCTTCTTGCATCTGGGCCCTGCTCACCTACTTCTCCTCCTAAGATGCCATTCCAGGGACATCCCCTCCTTCCAGTCCTGCTCAAACCCCGCTGGTGGCTTTGGCCATCCCTCCAACCTCCCCTGACCTTCACGCCATTTTCCCACTGCATTGCAGTCCTCTGCCTGAGCATAACTCTGAGTCCCAGAAAATGAGGAGGATGCCCTTGTTTGGGGCGATATTTTCTTCTGGGAGTTCACTCTGTGCTCTGGATTCAAAACACTGAGCCTCTGTGATTAGGAAGAGGGGTGGGGCGGATGGTGATCGGAAGCAAGGAGCCGCCTGGCTTGGGACCCGCCGCCCAGGACTTCAGCAGAAGTCGATGTCACCACAGCCCCTCACCTGCTGCAGCCCAGTGCGGATTTCATTGTACCTCCCGAAGCACAGGAGGGAGGCGGGCGGGGACCTGAGCTCATTTTACAAAGAAGACCTGCGCTCAGGGCTTCACCTTGGCTACATTGAGGTCGGGAGGAATTGGAACCCCAAAGCAGATCCCTTCCCCCACTCCCAAGTTTGTCTGAAGATGAGAATCATCTGATGTGTTTACTGATTCCTGGGTTCTAATTCAAACCCTGGACTCCGAATTTCAGAGGAGAGAGGGCAAGTCTCCTGCCTCTTCTGACAAAGGCTCTTGCCAGCGATCTATAAAATTATTTGAAGGTTTAACCCTTTTATTCAAAAAGTCTTTATTCCGGAGAGAAAAATCAATGAGACAGATTAGATCAAAGGGATTGGAGGTGACCCCCACCCCTGCTTCCCAAAGAGCCCCCAAGTGCCTCTGGGGCCTGACTTCAAAACCCAGAACCACACTCTCATTCAAACTCCAGGCCTGCCACTTACCAGCTGTGGCCCCAGGATACGACTTAACTGCTCGGTGCCTCAGTTTCCTCATCTGTATAATGGGAACAATAATATTATCTGCCTCCAGAATCATTGTGAGGGTCAAATGGGCAGATGTCTGTTAAGCAAAGAGAACAATGCCCGGCACATAAATGCTAAATAAAGGTATGTCATTCGCTGACATCCAAAGTGAGAAATCTGATCATGTTATTACTTACCTCCCTGTCTTGGCTGATGATTTTATGAGACCTTGTACCATGCATAGCTAATTTAAATGGTTGCCTTGGTTAAAGGAATGATTAAATGACAGCATCTTAATAAACTAGAAAGAAAAACAGTCAAAAGCAATTGGTAGATTTAATTAAATTATTTGGAGTGTTTTTAAAAACACTAATTAGGTTATGATGGCTGCTGCTGTTTTGCATGGGGTGACCAGCCACCTCTGTGCACATGGGTAGCCTGGAAGGGGGGTGGGTGAGCAGATACGTTCCAGCCACCCGCCCCCCCCCCCCATGACCTTGCTCCAGGCTTCCGGGAGAAGTTTACATGAAAGCAGACAGACGTCAGATGGAGGAGTCGCCACCAGTGTGTCCCTGATTGCTCAGGTGCCCTCCGAGTTGCCAGCGGGTCAGATCCTGGAAATCTTGAGTGGTTTCCCAGATGGGACCTTTGAGCTCTGCTAATTCATTCCACCCTGTTTCCTCTGGGGGAGCTCACAAAAGGATTATTCACTTCCCTCCCCTGTTCCTCCATTGGGATCTTTTTAGAGGGGCAGTTCTGTCTGCTTTGGGCAGGAAAGGGCGTGGGGAGGACAAGAATAACCACTTCTTATGGTGACAGATGGTGGTGACTCGACTTTGGATGGGGGGCACCTTAAACCTATGTGATCCTACTAACCAATGCCACCTCACTAAATCTAGAAAAAGAAAAAAAGCCATTCCTTTCCAGGCCCTGCTGTCTTCTCTGAGGACCCTCAGAGTGCATGGGCAACACCAGGGCAGTTCCAGGAGAGAGGCTGCTGGCTGTCATGGAGACCCGGGGGTTGTCTGAATGGGAACTTAGGACAAATCACACTTACACCCACATGGATTGGTTAGGTTGATCATAAAAGGGCAGCCTGAGGCATGGGAACGGATCCCAGACGGGAAGTGAGAGAGCTGATAATGTTGATTCCCTAAGGTCCCCAACCCTCCCTGTACCCCTGTCCTGGTTGACCCCGGCTGCATGCCAACCTCGATTTGTGATGGTCCCTCATGTCCCAAGCTCAACTCAAGGCTGCTCCCTCTGCCTCAGGACCTTTGCACATGCTATCCATTATAGTTCCCTCAGCTCTTTACCTGTGCAACGCCTCCTCCAGTGTAAGGCCTCGTTCTGAATATCACTGTTCCCGGGAAGTCTTCCTTGAAGTTGGGCACACCTCCCCTGGCCCCAGCATTTTGCCAGGTTAGGTTAACATATTTGCTCTTCCCCCTTATTACATGCACTCAAGCTCCTTAGATTTGTCCTTCAGGGCACTCAGCACCATTGTAACCAATGCTTCCGCAGTGCACACCTGCTGGGACTCAGCTGCCAATGACTCACACTGCATCCCTCACTGCAGCCTGCCTGGTCTCAGGTCACATCTCCTTCCCCGGGTGAGCCACACAGACAGTGGCTGGCAAATGCAAACACCGGGCCCCTTGCCTCAATTTGAGACAAGTCTGAAGGGCCAGCTCAGCTCTGGAGTGCCCTGTAGGATGGCCAGGGTCTAACGTACAACCACATTGCAGGCCGGCTCCTTCCTTGCAGGCTACTTGTCCCCCCTTATCCGACATTTTGCTTTTCATGCTTTCCGTTAGCCACAATCAACCAGTGTCTGAAAATATTAAATGGAAAGTCCCAGAAATAAACAAGGTATAGGTTTTAAATTGTAAGCTATTCTGAGTGGTGTGATGAAATCTTGTGCAGTCCGGCTCCATTCACTTGGGATGGGAATAATTTCTTTGTCTATCACATCCACACTGACTATGCTATTTGCCCTTTAGTCACCATCTCGGTTATCAGATCTGTTATCAGAAAGAGAGAGAGAGAGAGAGAGAGAGAGAGAGAGAGAGAGAGAGAGAGGACATTCATATAACTTTTATTATAGTGTCTTGTTATAATTATTCTATTTTATTATTGGTTATTGTTATTGATCTCTTACTGTGCCTAATTTTATGAATTAGACATTATCATAGGTATGTGTGTATAGGAAAAAATCTAGTATACGTAGGTTTAGACACTATCCTGGCTTCAGGCACCCACTGGGTAGGTAGTGGTCACTGCCACATCTCCTGCGTGCACTCTGTTCATCCTTCTGCACACAGCCTCTGCTCCAGTGTTTCCTGAGAGCTTACCTGCTTCTCTCAGAGACTTCTCTTTTCCTTGTCAAAACATCTCTTAGGAAAGACTCTGCTAAGTCTCAATGATAGACAGTAAGTAGCTCGATGGGTTTCTGGTCCAAGAGTCATCTGATACTAACGAGTCTAATGTCGAAAGGTAGATGAGCCTTTAGGAATCAGCAAAGTGGGCGATGGGGAAAGATCGGGGCATTTCTGACTTAGCAAATCAGGGGCACACCGTGCCAGCAGCCTAGAGGAAGGCAGCGGCATCTTAAGACCCCACAGGCGCTGGGGGTGGGGCTGGTCCTTGTCAGAACCACAAAGGTGCCCCATCTCAGGGTCTGCAAGAGGGAAGATCAGGGTGTGGAAGGAGGGGCCTGGTTGGCTGTGAGACTTCTGGCCTTCGGAGCTGACCTTCTTCAGCTGTAGAGCGATGGTCCCAGCAGCCATTGTACATGCACTTGCAGCTGAGCTCAGCTAAGGAGCAGGTGCCACAGGGTTTAACACCAGAAGCTGAAGCCACGCCTTGCCACAGAGGGCCCAACCTTTCTCCTCCACGCATCCTGAGGGCCAGTCGTGTTTACGGTGCCTCTAGGCCAAAAGAAATGCCAAAGAGGTGCTCGGGATGAGTGACTCGGTCTAAATAGCGCACAGCTCACTTTGCCGCCATCTGAAAACCATTTCCATTCCATTTTGGCACAAGCAGTTACTCACTCCTGGGAGGTGTGTGGGCACGGTGTGACAGCTCAGACCCTGGCACCAGGTTGGACACTGTCACGCATTTCCTGTCCCTGCAACCTTCACGGGGTGTTTGCGTTTATCACTTGAGCCACCCACAGGAAGACAGTCTCTAAGACGTGATATCCCTGAAAGGAATGTCACAGGATCTCAAGGTGCGGACGTAGAGCTCGCAGTTTGCAGAGCACCCGGCAGGTGTCACTGTGCTGCCCTCAAACTGTGGCATCCTCACAGCGCCTTGGTGGACCTGCCCCACGGCCTCAGCGCTCCTTCGGGAGCTCCGGCCTTCGTGTTAACCACGGTCTTCCCCAGCAAGTGGGATCTGGGAGAATGCTTACCCCTTCCTTTAGATCCTTTCCAAATCTCTTTAACAACGAGCTCATAATGTGTAAAGGAGAGCAGAACCAGACAGAGGGAAGGTTGCACATCATGAATGGGCTCAGTGTCACTAATGGCAACGGTTATGTCATGTGCGTGTCACCACCAGAAAAACCCCTACAGAATGAGATGTCAGAGGGGAAAAAATTGTATGTTTAAAGCCCCAAAGCTCAGAGGGAAGCTGGATGAGATGATGAAAGGGAAGAATCTGGAAGCTGGGAGGCATCACGGCAGCCAAGGTTCCCAACCACTCACACTGCCCCACAACCTGCTGCCCCCCTCCCAGGATAATGCCCTGCACAGAGACACCACCACTCTCCCGTCCCAGCTTCCCCAGAGGAAAGCCGTCACCATCCCGTGGGCCGGCTGCCTTGTTAGCAGAGATGGGAAAACAGGCTCCAGGGATCCCAGAAGGTAATGCTCAGGCCGGCTTCCTTGGAGCTGAGCAGCCAGCAGAGGCAGCAGGAGGCCAGCAGCTGGTTGTAAATCTCCTGCTCCTCTGTGGCCATGGTTACTCGTGATCACAATGTCTCTTCTACTGATGCTCTACCTGTCCTTTCAGTCACACAGACCGTGGCTGCCTGCTCCAGCCGCCAGGTAAATGCACAGAGAGAAAGACAGGATTATGCTTGTGCGTGGTCCTATGTGTGCACACCCATCCCTCAGAGAAAGCCGGGTGACTCGGCCACGCCCTCCTTTGCTGGGCCTCTTTGTGTGAGGCTGCTGCACACATGAAGAAATGGCCACGCAGAGGGCCTCTGGGACGCTCAGAGGTGGGGCAGCTATGGTCCTGATCTTGTGCTGGAAGCCCAGGCGGAGGGGATGCAGAGAGAGATTACAATCTTAGCCCCAGGCCACCTCTTCCTGCATCTGCTTCCTTCCCTCTGGGACACCTGCACCCTTTCTCTCTCTCTCTCTCTCTCTCTCTCTCTCTCTCTCTCTCTCTCTCT
>JAAGEH010000426.1:19465911-19489946 GCA_011751065.1 Lasiurus cinereus
CTCTCTCTCTCTCTCTCTCTCTCTCTCTCTCTCTCTCTCTCTCTCTCCTCCCTCCCTCCCTCTCTGCCTCTTCTTATGAGAACATCAGTCCTACCGGATTGGGGTCTCACCCTTGTGAGCTCATTTAATCTTACTTACCATCAGAGCCCTATCTCTATAGACAGTCACAGTAGGGGCTTGAATATATGAATTTGTGGTTGACACCATTCAATCCATAAAACAATGCAAATCAAAATATGGCGTCTAGTACATAACACATGAAAGACTGTATTCCTCTAGTGGTGGCAAAAGTGTGGGCCTAGAGCTACATTGAAAAAATAATTAGATAAATTCACAAGATATAATTATCTTATAATTAGATAAATTCACTGAAATTCAAGCAATCTCCAAGCACCAAGGAGTTTAAACTCTACCTGGGAAAGTAAGATAAAAACCTGCAAGTGTGAAAAATGAAAGATGAAAGGACAATTTGGGATACACATAGGATAGCTGCCACAGGGTGCTTCAGCTTAGGTGATGGTGCAAGAGCTTTCTTAGTGTCATTAAGGCAGAAGCTACTGCGCATCTCTCCTACACTCACTCTCCCCAGCTGGGAGCTGATAGAAAACGCTAGGAATATATATGACAACCCGCCTTCACCTGGGTATGGATTACCTGGTGCCTCACTTATATACGTATTTGAAGAATGGTACGTCATTCATAAAAACTTTTATTTTGAAATAACTTTTAGACTTGCAGTCGAGTTAGTTGCAAAGATAGTACAGAGTTCCCGTACCCGTCCTCCAGCTTCCGCTAATGCTAACATCTTCCATCGCCAAGCTACACTTGCCAAAACTGAGACATCAACGTTAGCACAACACTATTCACTCAACCACAGGCTGTATTTGCATCTTCTCAGTTTTTCCACTGATGTCCTTTTCCTGTTTCGGGACTCAGTCGATGCCAGATGGCATTTAGCTATCCTGTCTCCTTAGGCCCCCAATCTGTGACCGTTTTTCAGTCTTTGGGTCTTTTGTGGTCTTGATACTTTTGAGGAATGCTGGTCAGGTATTTTGTAGAATGCCTCTTTATTTGGATTTGTCTGATGTATTCACATGATCTGACTGGGCTATAGATTTGGGGGAAGAATATCACAGAGGTTCGATGCCCTTCTTATAGCATCAGGTCAGAGTGCCTCTGATCAACATTTCTTATTACCAATCATGTTAACTTTGATCAACCTGGTTAAGGTGGGATCTGGCCAGGTTTCTCTACTATAAATGCTAGCTATTTATTATACGTGAGACATGAATCTAGCCTACTTTCATGAGAGGGGAATTAAACTAACCTCCTGGAGAGAGAGTATCTAAGAATCCGTAGACATGTGACATGTGATAAGAACAACACAGTAATTAGTAAGTATTTGAGGGGAGATACTTTGAGGTTACACAAATATCCTGTTTTTCCCTATGGTTTTACCCACTAACTTTAGCATTTGCCAGTGGATTGTGCCTGCAGCAATTATTACTGTGATGTTTTGATTGTGGGTTTTAATTTTCCGCAGTCCCCCCTCATTTATTAATTAGAATTCTTTTGTAAGAAAGAGTTCTCTCTTTCCCACCATTTATTTCTTATTGAATCATTTATTTGCATCACTTTGGCTTCACGGGATTTTGTTCTATTGCTTAAATCCAGGCAATTTTGGCCACTGGGAGTTCTTTCGGCTCTTCTGCCTTCCCTCACACTTTTTCAAAAGCACTTCCTTACTTCCTGACACGCAAGACAAGTTGGGCTCATCTTGTATTTTCCCTGCCCCAGACATAGAATCAAGTGTTTCATTAGGAGCCTGGTTCCTCTTATTGGACAACTAGAGGCCTGGTGCATGCAATTCCTGCACAGGGGAGGGGAGGGTGTCCTTCAGCCCAGCCTGCTCCCTCTCCAATCTGGGACCCCTTGAGGGATGTCCAATACCCCTCTCACAATCCAGGACTGCTGGCTCACAACTGCTCACCTACCTGCCTTTCTGATTGCCCCTAACCATTCTGCCTGCCAGCCTGATCATTCCCTAACCTCTTCCCTGCCAGCCTGATTGATGCCTAACTGCTCCCCTGCCAGCCTGTTTGCCCCTAACTGCCCTCCCCTGCAGGTCTGGGTCCCCCCAACTTCCCTCCTCTGTTGACCTGGTCACCCCTAACTGCCTTCTCTTGCAGGCTTGATCACCCACAACTGCCTTCCCTTGCATGCCTGATCTCTCCCAACTGCCCTCTCCTGCTGGCCATCATGTGGTGGCCATCTTGTGTCCACATGGGGACAGGATCTTTTGACTATATGGAGGCAGTCATCTTGTGTGTTGGAGGGATGGTCAATCTGCATATTATTCTTTTATTAGATAGGATAGAGGACTGGTACATGGGTGGGGGCCAGCTGGTTTGCCCTGAAGGGGGTCCTGGATTAGGGTGGGTGTTCTCTTTGGGCATGGGGTGGCCTGGGCGAGGGGCCTATGGTGGTTTGCAGGCCAGCCATACCCCCCCAGTGACCCAAGTGAAGGCCCTGGTATCTGGATTTATTTATCTTCTACAATTGACACTTTATAGCCTGGAGTGGAGCCAAGCCTTCTGCTCACACAGCCACTGAAACTTTGTTGCCTTAAGTAGAGGCTTGGGCCCACTAGGGTGTGCAGAAAGCTTGGCTTCCTCCATCACCGGGGGCAACCTAAGCTTCACTCCTGCTCTCTCTGTGGCTATAGCCATCTTGGTTGGGTTAATTTGCATACTTGCTCTGATTGGCTGGTAGGTGTGGCTTATGCTTATAGCAGAGGCATGATCAATTTGCATATTATTTTTTTATTAGATAGGATGGTGTTTAGAGACCAGGAACTGAGCCTGAAGTATCTTATTGCTACTTGGCGAGTGTCACTGCTTATAAATCCTTTCCATGGACAGAGCTAGGAAACATATACACACCGACCCATGTGTGTACACATGTATCTACCCATCAATCATCTATCTATCTATCTATCTATCTATCTATCTATCTATCCTTCTATCTATATATCTGCCCATCTATCTATCTTACCTACCTACCTACCTATCTATATATTATCTATCTACCTATCTATCTATGTCAATATTTATGCCAATATCTCAGACTCCAACCCAGCACCACAGAGCCCACACATTGAGTTGTGAATTGGGCAGTTACATATACCTTTTTTTGTTTCCAAAAGTTCAGTCTGATTCATTTGCAAACCTGTTCCCAATTGGATGTTTTTGTGACTTCTCAATGTATTGCTGTGGTTAGGACCCCCAGTAAAGTCATGAATAGAGATAATGACAGAAGACATCTTTCTCAATAAAGGACACTAAAACAACTGTAAGAAAAGCAAATAAACAACTCTAATGATTTCTAGCCCTGACCAGGAGCTTTGAGCCCCTGACCATGGCTCTTGTCCCAGATGCTGTTCTTTACCAGCCTTGGGCATGTACTCTATGCTGCACAGATTGAGATCTGCAAAGACATAAAGGGGCTCTATGCACATGTTGGAAGCCCTCTGCCTGCGCAACTCCCTTCTCTCTGGCTTTCTGTCCTACAAATTCTAGGCACCTTGGCCTGCCCAACCTCTCATGACTTTCTCTTCAACTCGGTGAGATCACTGGATTGTGTGTGGGTTCCCCGTCCAGCATCGCATTTCAGAAATTCCTTCCATGCAGAAAACTGGGGCAAGGATTGAGTTCATATGTTTCTCTTCTCTCAGCCCTGAGTCGCCTATTGTCCGATGTCTGAAAACAGCTGTTTACTGGTCTCTATTGCTGATTACAACATCTGTAGTCCTTAGCCATCTAAATTTGTGGCAATGCATTGTCCTTATGTATCTGGAGATTTTTTATTGTGTGTTGACCTTTTGTTATACTTCATCTTTGGGCATCATGAGAGTCTCCACTGAGAACATTTTCCTCCATGTAGGATTTGTGCCCAGCTGGGAGCAGAGAGGTACTTCTGACTGGGGTCCCAGACTTATTTCAGCTCTTCCAACTTGCAGTGGATCTCTTTGGTGTTGCCAATAAATGCATTTACCCTCAAGTCAACATCGCCTTTGGATTTTAGCTTCTTGTGATTTTTTTCCCCCTCCTTTGAACATTTCCCTGACATTCTGCAAGCTCAGAAATGCATTTAAAAATGTGTTATAATTTACCCAGTTCTTTAGCAAGAGGGCCTTTCCAAGTTTCTAGGTTGCCTTAATGTTAGAATCAGAAGTCCCAGTCATTCACTGTCTATCTCTCCTTTCATCTAGCTATCCATTGCTTTTTTTCTTTATTCCAGACTCATTCTCCATTGACCACTATACTGTTCCCAGCCCCTGCAAGATGCTTCAGAGAAAAGGAGAGAAGGCCCTTTTCTTTCAGGAGTGACATAGTTGAGAAAACATTTCTGACATGCTGACCCTCTTTAAAAATGCCCCTTTGATTAAGAAGTACAAATTGGTCATTGTAGAGCATAGGGAATGCAGTCAATAATATTGTAATAACTATGTGTGGTGTCAGATGGGTACTAGGCTTATTAGGGGGACCACCTTATATAAATGTCTGGCCACTGTGCTGTACATCTGAAACTAATACAACATTGAAGGTCAACTGGTAGAATATTGAATGTCCTCTGCAATTGAAAAAATAGTACATGCCCTTTCCTCACCTGCCAGCCCTCCCTTTCGGCATGGCCATGCTTTTCCCTGGCATCCTAGGACCCCGTTTTGAGTGGCTCCCACTGAAGGGGAAGTTCCCTGCTGGTTTCACCCCATGACCTGGACTCAGTGGGCCCAGGGCCACTCTGGACCCGGGGCTTTTGTCTCAACTTCTGGCCCACCCTGGCTCCTCCACAGGGTCACCCATCCACTGGCAGCCCCAGCGCCAGCCCCGGCTCACTTTCCTGAAACTCCGGAACTGATGGTGTGGTGACGAAATGGGGGAGGGAGGGCAGAGGCCAGGGTGGGTAGCCCAGGGGTGGGGACATCCTGGGGGGACAGGGCCTTGAGAATGGAATCAGCAGGTGCAGCCAGTTGGAACAGGCCCGGTGACATATGCTCTCAGTCCCCGGAACAAGCCTCGCTTGTTAAAAAAGAAAAACAAAACAGCCCATCTTTCTTTGTGTAGAGTTAACGCATCTTTGAAGCTCGTGGCTCCTCAAGGGCCCAGGCGGCGGCTGAGGTTAGTGTGTTTGGTCAGGCTGGCTGCCAGCCCGCCGTCTCCCGGCGCCCCCACCCCTTCACCCCCCAGGTCTGAAGCAGTAAATCACCCACATGCTCTCTCTGAGGGGGAAGAGGTCTCGGGACCTCCTGGGCTGGGCAGAGAGAGGGCTCCCCACACAAACACTCGTGGCCCCTCCCACTGCAGACCAGCAGCCTCTGTGGCTGGGAAGGGTTTTGGGGGGAGGTGGGCAGTGGAGTTAACATGAATCTGCTCTGGCTAGTAGTAACCTCAGAAATAAGATGGGGCTGGGCCTGCATGTCTCAGTGGTTGAGCATCGACCGATGAACCAGGAGGTCACGGTTTGATTTCTGGTCAAGGTACATGCCGTGGTTGCTGGCTCAGACCCCAGTGTGGGGTGTGCGGGAGGCAGCCCATCTATCATTCATTCCCTGTCATCACTGATGTGTCTATTTCTCTGAAACTAATATAACATTGAAGGTCAACTGTGATAGAATATTGAATGTCCCTTCCTCTCTGAAATCAGTAAAAATATATTTAAAAAATAAATAAGATGGGCACACACTCTGATGTGCCCGATAGCCTGAAGGGCCCACTCAGCTCAAGTGCAGACTCTGGTGGTGGAGGGCTGGGGTGCAGCCTGAGGGCCTGCATTTCTCCTGAGCTCCCAGGTGCTGCTGGCCTGGCTGGTCCGGAAGTCATGAGCAGCGAGATTGAAGGCTTGCCAGCCTAAAGGGGTCACTGGGCTGGAAGCAAGGTGTTGCTGCACCTGGAATCCCTGGAGAGACCTCCGCAGGCCTGGCCCCACCCCATCACTGAGTCAGAATCCCTGTGGAGAGGTGGGGCACCCACGTGCTTTCTTTTTTCTATCGCTCCCCCAAGAGGTTTGAAGGTACAGCCAGGATTGAGTCACTAGCCAAGAACATGGAAAACTAGCCCCATTTTAAAATTCAGGGTTTTGACCAGTTAACTTGAAGTGGGTGGAAATGGTTAACATGTGCTCTTCCCAGGACTGCTTCCTTTCCACAGGGGGCCTGTTTTGCCACAAAGGGATGAGAGCAGAGGAACTACAGGCAGATGAGGCCGAGAAGAGATGGCCAGCCCACACCTCGTCCAAGTAGTGATGCTGTGTGATCTCGGTCCAGCGATTTCACGCCTTGGGCCTCCGCATGCTGGCTCTGACCAGTGAACTTCTGTTTTGGTCTGTTCAGCCCAGAATTCCCAGTGGTGGTGCAGCTTTCCACACTCTGGAGGGTCCTCTGGCCTTCCTCTCCTCTGAGTGAAGCAGGCAGCTGGGGGCCCCTGCCCCCTGGGCGTGCTCCTCAGTGACCCCAGCCATGGCTGAGGACAGAGGGAACGAGGTGCTAATGCCCGGTCTGCAGGGACTTTCCCCCAAGGCCCACACATCTGGCTCCTATTTTCCTTGCAGCTGGCTCCACTGGGCAAGCCTTTGGCTTTGTGTCTCTTGGAAAGTCAGGTCCGTCCTCCACCCCCTGGGAAGCCTTCCTCTCAGGCCCCAGGAAGCAGGCAGGGTTGGTGCCAGAGGAGAGGACAAAGGGTAGAGTTGGCAGGAGTCCCGATTCCTTGGAGCATTGAAATGAGATTGTTTGGGGCCATTTTAAAAGAAGAGGGGGCGCCTGCGCACCAGGGGAAAAGTGTCTGCTTCCCCCTCATGGTGAGGGCTGCCCACGGGTGCTGTGGGGCAGGTGTTCACATGCTCGGTCTCGTCTCATCCTCACTGTTGCCAGCAGGCGGGGAGGCACCGCCACATCTCGGACCCTCTTGCTCTCCCACAGGCCCTCAGGCTGGGGGGAGAGCAGAGGCTCCGTGGGGTGGGGATGGGGCTCCTGGGACCAGATTCCACTTTAAGAGAAGTCAGGGTCATGGAAACAACACACTTGTAAAGCTCACTGACTGGAGGATCACTGCGCGCGCGCGAGTACACACACACACTCCATCTCTGCCCTGGGGATAGTGCATTGTGGTGTCAAGAGCTCGGGCTGGGGGTTCACAGACCTGGGCTGAGGGCTGGCCCTGCACTTACCCATGTGCTCATGGAACCTCTGTGAGCAGAATTCTTCTCCTGCAAAGTGGGGCGACAAGGTGGAATCTGCACTGGGTAAGCACAAGCAAGGCATCCAGCCTAGTACTTAGCAAAAAGTTAATGAAGGGAGGAACAGCTATTATCCACCTATCCACTGTCAGCTCCAGACCTGTAGAGTTAATTTGAGTCAAACTGATAACCATTGTCGGGAAGCAAAGTCTCAAGGAATTGCAGGAAATGCTCCGGAAAAGGCAGTTTTACTACTTATTTTATACATCAGACTCAAAGGGGAGGCACTGGTGAGAGGTTAGGGAGGGGCAAGAGGAGGCAAAGAGGAAATCTCTGGGGTTGGCTAAGAAGTAGAAGGAATGGCCACATATTTCTTTTACAGTAGGCAGGCATAGCATAGTTAACAGCTAACAATTAACTAGATAACAATAACAATGGGGGGATTTGTGGTGGTGGTTGTGCCCTGAGGGAAAGGTGAGTGGGGAGGAAAATACCCTGACATTCCAAAGGCAGGAAAGGTGTGTTATCCTTGGGCCTACATGTAAACAGACAATAGACAGCCTCCTTTAAGGTAGAGATTGGCCTTTGTCCGGGAAGGTACCTGCCAGGACCTGCCTTTAGTTAGAAAGTTTCCATCCCAGCCGCCACGCAGTCTCCCCTGAGCTTGCCAGGTTTAGTCTGTGCCCCCTTTTCATCCACACCGTCCATCCGCCTATCCACGCACTCATCCATCCCTCTCATCTGCATGGTGGAGGGGTCCCATGGGCCTCACACCTGGGAGCTTGTTGGTTGTGAGGCTCCAGGACCCTCTCCAGAGGACCTAGTTCCTGGGTCGGTGGTGGGTGAGGAATCTGCTTGTTAAACAAGCTTTCAGGTGAGGCTGATGCTGGTGGTCCTCGGACCCCTCCCGGGGAAATATTGGCCTAGTGCCACACCTCATCTCACTGTGGAGGACACAGTCAGGACTCCCCTTCCCCACTACATGTGTGAGTGTGGTGTGTGTGTGTGTAAGGGAAAAGGGGCGGGGAGTGTGACCAAGAGGCTCCAGGGGGCAGCTGGCCGCCCAACACGCTGCCCTCCTGCCTGCCCCCTCCCCTGCCCACCGACACTGCCCTGACTCCCACACTGAGCCTGTCGGGAGCAGGGATTTATTCCTCTGGGCCGGCTCTCCATCCTTTATTTCCTGTTATTTATGTCCCTTGCCTTTTATCTCCGGCCTGGCCGCCCGTAAGGCCCATTCTGTCACTTTGGATATGGCCCCATCAATCTCTGGCCGGGCTGGTGCCGGGATGGTGCTGCGGGCGCTCTCCTCCGGGGCCCTGGTGAGGGGCCTTGGGCTATCAAGTCGGCAGGGCCACGGGCAGCTTGTCTGGGGCAGGAACTGGGGACCTTTCAGGAATCAGCGCCAAGGCAGAGCGCAGTGGTCTGGCTTCAGGGCTGTGGGTCCAGCCTAGACTGGGCCTGGTCACGCCCTCAGTGACATTGGACAAGAGCAGCCCTTTCCAAGCCGTCCTGTCTTCATCTGCAGCAGAGGGCAGGGCTGGGTACAATCAGCCAGATGTCAGCCTCCAGGGCTCCGGGAGGTGTGACAGTGACCCCCAAACATTGTGCAAATTAACAGACATTCACTGAGAAAGGCAAGGGGCAGGGAGGGGCTAGCCCCACACTCAGTCTGGGAAGTTCTGGGCTTAGCGGAGGTATAGGGGTGAAATGGTGGCCTCAAAAAATATGTCTAAGTCCTAACCCCCAAAATCTGTGAACCTGACCTCATTTGGAAAAGGGTTTTTGCTGCCCGGCTGGTATGGCTCAGTGGTGGAGCTTCGACCTATGAATGAGGAGATCATGGTACAGTTCCTGGTCAGGAGCTCAATCCCCAGGGGTGGTAAGAGGCAGCCAATTGCTCCTCTCTCATCATTGATATTTATTTGTATCTCTCCCTCTTCCGTCCTCTCTGAAATCAACAAAAAATATGTTTTTAAAAGGGTCTTTGCAGATGTAATTAAGTCAAGGATCCAGAGATAAGACCATCCTGGATTTAGGGTGGGCCCTAAGTTCAGTGATATGTGAAGGGCAGAGGGAGATTTGAGACTCAGACACATAGGGGAGAAGACCATGTAAAGATGGAGACTAAAATTGGGGTCATGCCGTCCCTAGCCAAGGCATGCCTGCAGCCCCCAGACTCTGAGAGAGGCAGGGGGAGGCTGGCCTTGATTTTGGGTTTCTGGCCTCAACAACTGTGAGCAAATACATTGATATTATTTTAAGTCATGAAGTCTGTGGTAATTTATTATGACAGACCCAGGGAACAGTTTCTTTATTGCAGGGCTTGTTAAGGCCTTTGTAGCTAATGTGTACTAGGAAGCCCTGGGAGTGCAGGGTGGAAATGGAACGTGAAACATTTGACTGAGAACACCCCTCAGGCCTGAATCTTGCAAAGCACTTTGGGGAACCCCGATCTATGACTTGCTGGGAAAGGTGAGAGAAGGATGTGTGTGTGTGTGTGTGTGTGTGTGTGTGTGTGTGTAGGGGTCCAATCTGCCTGGTCTGACCTTCCCTGGAATAGGCCGGGGTAGCAGAGTCGGGGGCCTTGCCCCAGGTTCCAGCTGTAAGGTGAGAGAGATTTAGGATCTCGGGCAAGGAAGCCCCTCCCCATGCAGCTTGCTCCTCTCCCAGAGGGTCTGTGTTGGTGGGTGTGAGGGAGTTATTGGAATGGTTCTCCTCCCAGCACATCTTTCGAATCTGCAGACTAGGCTAACTACCTGTCCTGAAATCTTCCTTCAGAGGCCAAGGATGGGGTGCTGGGGTGCACCCTAAATGTCTCCACTCTGAAGAGCCAGGTTTGTTTCATAGCTCAGGAAGCTAAAGGCTAATAATTATGATCATAATAGTGATTTCAGTTACTTTTTATTAAGACTAAATGACAGGCTCTGTGCTAAGTGCCTTGTGCATATTAGTTAATTTTATTTCTCACAACTTGATTAGCCTATTTTACAGATGAGGAAATAGAGGCACAGAGGGGTTGAGTGATTTACTTCAAGACACACAGCTAGTGAATGGGAGAGTCAGGATTCAAGCTGTGTTGTCTGATGGCTCTTAATGACGTTGCACTGCCTTCCCCTTAAGGCAGGGATCTGGGTGGGTCCCTCAGGCATGGAGGAATGATGTTTGTATCTCATGTATGTTCATTCCTTCAATCACTCAACATCATTGCCTGCAAATGTCACACCAGTTACCGGGCCAAGTTCTCAGGCTTTGGGGAGCTGCTCAGTGCACCCGCTGAACGTCCATTCTACTCGCAACCAAAACAGATACTTGAAATCCTGTGAGGGAGACAGCGACGAACATTTCCAGCTACTGTTTTTCTGGTTATTGTTTTCATTATCCACTACTCTGCCTGGCACCGTGGGGAAAGCACGTCATAATGTTCTAGATTTTCTAAGCTCTTATTCACAGGCTTGTTTGCTGCTTAAGCATCTTCCAGGGCTCCCCTTTCCTACAGGAAATGCCCCACATCCTCCCTCAACTCTCTATGCTCCTTGCTCCCTCTCCAGGTGTGTGCGCCCCCTCCTCCAAGAAGGGCCTTCTTCGCCAGGCTGGGCCCTCTGCTTCCTCTGCTGGCAGCAGCCTGATCCCAAAATCAGCCTCTTGATGCCGGCAACAATGGCTTTGCTTCCAGGTCAGCACCTCCCTGTGTCAATGTGCACTTGACCCCCCGGGGATCCTGTAAAGAGGCAGATCCAGATTCATTTGGTCGGCCACTGGGACCCAAGACTCTGCCTTTCTGATGAGGGGCTGTTGGTCCTCAGACCACACTTCGGGCCAGGAGAGCCAAGGTGCCCGAGAGAGAGACGCTAGCCCCTCACTTCTCAACCTGGGAGCTTTGAACAACACCATGCCTGGCCCCACCCCCAGAATCTCTTTTAATTGGTGGGGGGTGTGGGTGGTGTGGGGCCAAGCACAAATGTTTTTAAAAGGCTCTCCTGGTGCACAGGCAGCCAGAGCTGAGAGCCACTGGCCAGCACCCTGGTCAAAGGTGCTGAGTTGGAAGCTCTTGGAAGGCAGGGACCTGATTCCAGAAGCAAGGGGCAGCTCAGGAGACTGAAGCACCACAGCATTTTGTGGTGGATGCCCACTAACTGTTGGGGGCTTTGAAGGCATCAAGGGAGAGCCATCCTTGTTGGCCCCAGCCACCCAAGGCCCAGGCTCGGCTCAGGACGGACTGTCTGTTGGAGGCATTTTGCCGGGAGCTCCCTCCTCCTGCTCAGCAGCCCAGCTGGCTCAGTGTGTGCCACAGTCTCCCAGGCCTGGCACCCAGGAAACAGGCTACAGTGTTGAGTTAGAAGGCACAGTGCGCCATCTGCTGGGAGGTTTGAGCTATTTCTCCCTGGGGATGCCAGAGTGCAGAAGAGGAGACTCAAGGTGCAGAGCTGAGATGGGAAGGGGCGCTGAGATGCACTGCCTCTAACCCCTTGAAATGGGAGAACATGAAAGGAGGTGGATCTGTGTCTCTTCTCAGTGTCCCAAATCCAGGGTGGCAGGCAGATGTTAGCTCACACAGCCAAACCTCGCTGAGGCTCTGCCCACCTCATCCACCTTTTCCACCATTTCCTTATCATCGTCATCAGGTGACATGCATGGCTCGTGTTTAGAGAGCATGTATTTGCTCTGAGTCCCCACAATTCCTTGTCTGAACTCCCCCGTGGTTTCAGTGTGGGGTCAATGTCAGGATCAGCTGTGGTGGGAGTTGGAATTCTGTCTGGGGCCAGTGCCAGAGTCAGGGCCCAGGGTTAGTCTACGGCTGAGTCCGGGGTCATTCTCAGAGTCAGGGTGTTGAGGTTCCGTGGCCAGGGAAGCATCAGGGTCCAAATCCATCTCATGGATCACAGGCTATGGCCACTGGCTGCTGTGGTGAAGGAGGCCTGTGCCTGGAGACCCAGGTAGGAGGGAAAGTGGAGCCTGCCCCGGCTTTTCCCGGCTCCCCCAGGGTGGCTCCTCTGAGGCTTTGCAATACTTTGCCATTTCAAGTGTCCAGGCATCAGCGCCCAAGGCATGAGGCCAGCCTCCTGGGCATGGGCCACCAAGGATCCAGTGCCTCCTTGGAATTCCTGCTAGCTTTGTCATAAATTCATGTTCTTATTCTCAAAAGCAGCTGGGATGGAGTGGGCCATACTGAGGGGAGGGAGTCCATCTGGCATTAAATTTGAGCAGGGAACCAACACATTAGCAGGTGTGGTAACTGATGCTGCTTTAGGGCAGAAATATGAAAGCTGAGCTCTGAGGTGAGCCTGACATCAAGCGTGGGGTCTGGGCATGTGGGACTGTCTCTGGTTCTCATCAGATTCTCAGAGGACCATAGCCAAACCACAATTAAGAATCCTTGGTCACGCCAATGCTCAGCTTTGCTTTTTAGACTGCATTTATAGCTTTATTGAGATACTAGAGGCCTGGTGCACAAATTCATGCACAGGTGGGGTTCCTTGGACTGGCCAGCAATCAGGGCCGATCAGGGCCGGTTGGCAGGGGGGTGGGACCGCAGGAGGTTGGCTGTGAAAGTGCACTGATCACCAGGGCATGTCTGCCCCCTGATAGTCAGTGAGTGTCTGATCATCTGGCCCTAACAATTGTTTAGGCTTTTATATATTTATATACTAGGGTCCCAGGGCACGAATTTGTACAACTCGAAAGGAACTGTGGGCCGCGAGGCTGCAGTGAACACAGGGGCAGGTCTTGGCTCATTCTCTGCACCCCTATCCAGCCCCTCCCACAGCGGCTCCCAGTCCCGTCTGCCAGCAGCCCCACTCCTGCCGCCACTGCTCTCACATCCTGACAGTGCTGGCCCTGCTCACACCTGCTGACAGTGCAGAGAGATTGGGGCTGGTGCCAGCAGTGGGTGGAATGAGAACCAGCACTGTCAGTGGGTGCAAGTGGCAGCTGTTGCCTCGATCACCCCTCGGGAGCAGGGGGAAGTGGAGAAGCCCTCAGGGGTGATTGGGGCTGGCAGCCATGATGGCGCTGAATGATCAGGACCAGTGCCGGTGCCAGCAGTGGGTATGAGCAGTGACTCCAGTGCTGGCTGCGGGTGCAAGCAGGGTCAGCACTGGCAGTGGGTGTGAGTGGCAGCTGCCAGCCCCGATCACCCCTCAGGAGCCAGGGTAGGTGGAGAAGCCCTGCGTGGCGACTGGGCCAGTGGTCATTGCTTTCACCCGTTAATGGCACCAAGCGATTTGGGCTGGTGCCAGGAGCCAGTACTGGCAGTGGTTGTGAGCGGTTTGGTGCCGATAGCAGGTGTGAGTGCTGGGCGGTACCACAGCGCATGGGAGCAAAGAATTTTCAACAACCACCAGAGGCTCATCCCAATGACAGCGACCAATGCCCTGCCTTGGTCTGGCACCCCCACTCACCTGCTCCACCATCTCACCATGCCCAATACCCACTGTGTTCTGCACACACCCTCTGGTGGTTGGTGCATGTCATAGTGACTGGTTGTTTGGTTGTTTAGTTGTTCCAGTTGTTCTGCTATTCAGTCTATTGGCATATTAGGATTTTATATATATAGATAGTTCATTACTTTTTATTGCTATGTAGTATTCCATTGTGTAGATATACCACAATTTGTACATCCATTCATTTGTGGATGGACATTTGAGTAGTTTCCAGTTTGGGGCTATCCTATACTATATAATAAAAGCCTAATACGCTAAGTGTCCACTCATCCTTTCAACCAATCAAAGCATAATATGCTAATAATATATTAAGGCCACTCAATCACTCGCTATGACATGCACTGACCATCAGGGGGCAGACACTCTGACAAGTAGGTTATTTTGCTGTTGGAGTCCGGCAGATTGAGACTGAGCCTGGAGCCCTCCTGCAGTAACTCCATGGCTGGCCAATCTCGATCACCCCTCGGGAGCAGGGGAAGTGGAGAAGCCCTCCACATCTTATTTTTAACTGTCCTGGGGTGTTTTTCTATTTCCCTCAAGTTTTAGAATTCATTTGTCAATTTCAATCAAAAAGCTGTCTGGGATTTTACTCCATTGAATTTATAGATCAATTTAGCAGAAAATTGGCATTTTTACAATATTGAATCTTCCAATCCATGAACATGGTGCACCTCTCAATTTATTAGGTTCTTTTGGTTCATTTCTCTCAGCAATGCTTTGCTTTTTCAGTGTACAGTCCTTCAGATCTTTTGTCAGGTTTATCCTTGGTATTTCACACTTTTTCATGCTACTGTAACTGGCAGTGTTTTAAATTACAATTTCTGATTACTCATTGCTGCTAGTATATAGAAATATCATTGATTTGTGTATATTGATTTTGAATTCTACAATCTAACTGACATTAATTCTAGTAGCTTTTTGCAGATTGTAGGATTTTCAATGTAGGTAATCATTTTATCTGCAAATAAACACATGGTTTCACTACTTCCTTTTCAATCTAGATGCTTTTTTATGTCTTTCCCTTGCCTTATTGCACTGGATTCAATCCCAGCACAGTGTTAAGTAGGAATGGCAAGAATTCACTTCCTTGCTTTTTTTCTAGTCGTATACATAACCAGGGAGATACACACTCTTTCACTCATCTGTGGCTTTTATTTGTCCTGGTGAGACATGGGCAAGCTCAAAGGGATGGCCTTTTGCTACTGGTTGGAGGATCCTGGAGTTAGTCACAGGCCATGTGCTCTTCTTTCTTGTTTTGGTCCGTGTCTCACGGAGATTGCAAGTTCCTTGAGGGCAGAAATAGTCTATTTGATTTCAGTTTCTGTGCAGTGCTTGGCGTGGGCTCAGCTTGACAGATCCTCTCTGCCAACCAGGTCCCAAAATCCTGCAGAGGCCCTGCGTGTGCCCCTTTCCAACCTGTCCCCTGGACTTTCCTCCTAAACCAAAGGTGGTCATGCCCCCCTCCTTCCCTTCTCTTCCTCCTCCAGAAACCTGAATGGAAGGAGACATGAAAGAAAGGGGCTCAGGTTTCCACAGCAGCGTCCTCATTCAAAAATAAACCTGAGGGAATGCGGGAGGAGGTGACAGAGACAGGAGGGAGCTGTGAGCAGGGCTCTGCTTCCAGGCTATATTTTTAGGGCTGGCATTTAGGCTTGGCCTGGGGACAGCGGCTGGAAAATGCAAGGCATTTCCTCTTCCTGTCAGCTGAGACACCCTGTGTGTGAGTGTGTGCATGAGGGCCCCTGCCCCCTTCCCAATTAGCACCTCCGAATAGCAAACAAAATACACTTCCTCCGCAGGCCGCTCCGTTCTTGGCCCCGCTGATCACCAGCCCTTCCAGTCCTGTCCTAACTTGGGACACTCTCACGGTCGCTCCCCAGACCACTGCACGTGCTGTCTCCTGCAGGGAGTGGAGCTTCTTGCTCCCTTGGGTGGCTGTGTTGCTCTCACAGTGCTGAGCAGCTCATCCATCACGTGGGGGTGGGTTCTGCACTCTCTGCGGTCCTGGTGGGATAGTGCGGGAGGACTCAATGATGACATATCAGGTTCACTTGTCCACTCATTTCCTTGGTACCAACCATGGGCCCTGTGTGGCTTACTGAACCATTCTGTGCCTCGGTGTCCCCCATTTGTAAGTGGGGATAATAATAGAGCCTGCTTCAAAAAGATGTTGAGAGGAGTCAGTAAAGTGATCAAAATAGTGCCTAGCAATAGTCATGGCTCAGGAAAGCTTAGCTGTTATTATTTGAATGTTTACTGCTTACCCACCTTGAACTTGGGCCAGGGCAGGGGCTGCAATGGTGAACTAGATATATACAATCCCTGACCTGTTGTAACCATTCTATTAGACACATGGTGGCTGCCCTTGAGGACTTTAAGTTCTCACAGCTTCAGACCAGGGCCTGGTTACCTCCATGTAACTCCTTACCCACTACAAGGTAATGAAACACATAATTGGAGATATGATGATATCAATGCCCTTAGCACTTTGTGAAGCTCTGGCTGGCTTTGCAGTTATTTTGCTTATGTAAAGTTATTTTACTCTTCAAGGTCTTCTTTTCCTTATTTGTAAAATGAGAGGGAGTGAAAGAGGAAGGCAGCCCTGGCTCAGATGATGGGAAAGCGAGGACCACGGGGTCACGCTGACGAAGAAGAAGACTGGTGTGTCTCCACTCCCCATAAGAACTGTCGGAGCTGGACAGCCACGGTTTACTGGGTGCGTGACTTGGGGAAGGCACTTGACCTCGCTGTGTCTCTGTTGCCTAATTTATTATAAGAGACAAGAAGTCATAGCACCTACCTCAGGGGGTGCTGCTAGGGTCCAGAGAGTTTATACACACAGTGCTTACGACAGGGTTTGCGAGGCAAGAACATGTGAGTTCACCCTGATCTGTTTTAAGAGGATTACCCATCCCCTGGCCAGGTTTCTCCCCTGTGTCAGGGGAGTTCCAACTCTACAAACAGTCTTGGTTCACTCATAAGAGGCTTGAAGAGGCAGAGCCACCCACGGGTCAGGGGGAGTGTTTGAGTATGTGCTTTAGCATATGGGAAGGGAACGGGAGGACATGCATGGGGCAGTGTTTCCCTGGCTGTGAGCACCAACATTTGTAGCTGGAGTAAGAGAGGTCTACCTTTGCACCTCTGATTAAGAGGAAGTTTCTTACTGTGTTCTATTAATGCAGCCTTTCATTCCACCCACCCATCCATCCTACCCACCCACCTGTTCATCTACCTGTTCATCCACCCATCTTTTCACTCATTCACCCATCTACCCACTCCCCTGTCCACTCATCCACCCAGGCATCATCCACACATGTAATGACTAATTTGACTGTCACAAGTATCTAAGAGGTAGAGACATATACCTATTAATCAATAACTCCCATTCTTCCCCTCCATCCCCCCAGTCCCTGGCAACCACCATTCTATATCCTGTCTCTATGAATATGACTACTCTATGCACCTCATATAAGTAAAATCATGTAGTATTTGTTCTTTTTGTGCCTGGCTTATCTAATGAAGCACAATGTCCTCAAGGTTCACCCAGGTTAGAACATGTGTCAGAATGCCCTTCCTTTCTAAAGCTGAATAATGTTCTGTTTTATGTGTGTACCACGACTTGTTTACCTGTTTCTCCATCGGTGGACACTTCCTTCCACTTTTTGGCTATTATGATTAATGCCGCTATGAACATAGGCAAATAAATATCAATTTGAGTCCCTGCTTTCAATTCTTTGAGGTATATACTCAGAAGTGTAATTGCTGGATCATATCATAATTGTGTTGTAAATTCTTTAAGGAACTGCCCTATAGTTATCCACAGCGCTTGTGCCATTTTACTTTCTGTAGGTCTTCCTTTCTGTAGGTTGTGGTATGATGTCAGAGGTTCCCCCATGAAGGGCCTCCACATGCTCCTAGTTTCCTTCCTTCCTCATTACAGTGGCTTAGGGTTATCATGATGCTCTTGCTTCCCACTGCCACCCTACTGTGAGGTGGGTCATTGTCCCCTTTGACAGGAGAGGATGCTGAGCCTCAGGCTCTTTGGCGGGCAGCTGTTGTTCTTGCCTGTCCTGCCTCCCCTGGCCTCCTGGTTTTCCACTGGGGATCCGGCCCTTCTCCACTCTCAGTGAGGGCTGGTCCAGGGCATTCCATTTCTCCTGACACGGTGATTAGTTCACCTGGCCAACCAGAGCCTCTGAGCATGTGTTTGCGGAAGTAGAGCTTGCTTTTCACGGGGGTTACTAGGCAGACGGGCGGTGAGCCTTCAGCCACTGGTGGCATTCCCACCACTCCTTAGCATGACCATAATGGAGCATGAAGCCAACCCAAAGCACAGAGCCCAGAGGTGGGAGAGAGAGATGCCAGAGAATGTCCTTTGGGAGCCTGGATCCTATTGCACCTGAAGCTCTTTGATCGATTCTGGCCTTTCAATTACAGGAGCCAATACATCTACTTGTCAACTGGATCGACTGAGTTGAAGTTCTCTCCTTTGCACCTGAAGGGAATCCCATCTAAGTCAGAGGTTAAGTAACTTGCCTGGCATCCATCAGTCAGGAAACTGCGGTGCTGAAAACTCAAATCCTTAAAGGAGTTCCTGGCTTAGATCTGGATCCCAGATCAGGATCAGGATTGACCATTGTCCAACTCTCACTCAGACTCTCTGGGGCAACTTGATGTCAGGATGCGGCCCCTGGGACAGGAGCGCCAACCTGGCTGAAGAACTGCAGGAACCAGGACAGCGATAAAGCACAGGGCTGTGAGCTGAGCCCATGCGGGATTTGGTCAATTACAGCCCTCGGACCAAATCCAGCCCACACCCTGTTTTTATATAGCTCACAAATGAGGAATGCTTTTTACATTTTAAAATAGCTGAAGAAAATCAAGCGAAGCATATTTTGTGACATATGAAAATTATGATATTCAAGTTACATCATCCGTAAATGATGTTTATTGGCTCTCAGCCACACTTGTTCGTTTACATGTTGTCATGGCTGCTTTTGCAATGCGCTGACTGTGTTGAGTAGTTCCAACAGAGACAACCTAAGATAGTTACCATCCAGCCCTTTATGGAAAGTGTTTACCCACTACGTGTTTACCCTGGGCTCCCCTCCTTAGTTTTCCACGGCGCTCTTCCCAAACCACGCACGTCCTTCCCAGCTTCCTCTTCCTCCAGCTCTGGCTGAAGGAAGCAGGACCCACATGAAGCCAGCACATGCCTGGAAAGTGCTCATCACGGCGCCCATGCCTGGCACCTTGTTAGTGCTCAGGAATGGAAAAGGCCTCAGCTCTCTGGATTCAGTCGTGAAGAACATGCCTGGTGTTTCTGCCTCCTGCCTGTCACTTTCTTCCTGTGTGACTCTGGGCAAGCTACTTCACCTCTCTGGCCTCAGGGATTTCTGCAAAATAAGAATAGTGTCTACCTCTTAGGGTTCTTGTGACCATCAAATAGGACATTATGTGTAAAGTGCTTCCAAGGGTGCGTGGCTCATAGGAAGTGCTCAGTACTATCCTAAATGTTATTATTCATCTCCATGAAGGATACTGGGATCTGCCTACAACTGAGCCTGGCCCCGATCTCACCCAGGGTCCCACAGCAAGGCCAAGGCTGTGCTGCGGGCCGAGACCTGGCCTCTTGACTCAGAGCCGTCATGTCCTGTCAGGTTGGGGGCTTCATGATAAGCCCAGCGGGAGGTAGCAGAGGCTGAGATGGGGTCTGAAAACAGAAGATCTTCGAGTTGGCCTCCACTTACAAAGGTGTGTGTGTGTGTGTGTAGCTAGATGAGATTGACTCAGTTTTGGACCCTGTGCAGGACAACAAAGAGGGTGAGATAGTAATGCAACCGGGTAAATGGGTGAAGGACCACCAAATTCTTCAACTCTAGCCATTGCCTCTTTGCCCAATTTGCTCAACTCCTTAGCCTGAGGGCTGGGTTGAATGCATATAGGTGGGACTGAAGGGTCCATAGGACTTCTGCCCAGGCTTAAAGTCACCTGGAAGTTCTGGGGTCATAGGAAGAGGGATCTCTGCAGACCTGCTGCCTCCCCAAGGCCCCAGCTTTCTTAAGACCTCAGTGTGAGCTGAGCTGAGTGGCCGGGCCTGACCGTCCTCCTGCCCTCCTGCCCAGCCCCAGTCCCCTCTCTAGCCACACACTGCACTGTGTTCTAGGCTGGAGCCCAGCCTTGCAACTCCCTGTGGGTACAAGTGTACACTCTGTCACACAGAGAACAGGGTGGGGTCAAGAGGGCCTTTCTGGGTCATGTCAGCCAGCACCTGTTCCTTCCCCATTAAAAGAGGTGACAGGAGAGCATGATCTATAAAGAACCCAGTCTTGGGTGCCAAGTACACTTTCTCTCTCACTATCTCCTCTCTCTCTCTCTCTCTCTCTCTCTCTCTCTCTCTCTCTCTCACACACACACACACACACACACACACACACACACACACACACTTCTCTGATGATATACACACCCAGGCACACACTTGTTCTCATGGCTGCTTTTACAGTGGCTTTGGGTTATCACAAGTGTGCCTACCCAGACACACTCACACTCCCTGCACATGGAGAAGCACACACCACACATCCAGACCCACGTGCCTCCTCTGGCACATGCACACACATTCTGCTGACATCACGTGACCTGACTGGGTCTGAGGTGTTAGCTTTACTCATGTGCTTGTCTGAGGCCAGAGCAGGCTGATGTCAGCCTTCTGGCGTGACTGTGAGAACCAGGTCCAGGGACATCACACGGAGGCTACCAGAGGTCAGCAGGTTCGTACACATCAGCTGGGCCCGCGGCTCTCATACCTGCAGGCCCGCCTTAGGGGCCTTTGTAAAAATTCCCAGGCCTGTTCCTGGTGAAACCTTGTGAATCAGGATCTTATTAGTAGTGGTAATGACAGGGTCAGAGGGCTGGGGTCTAATGGGCTTTCTGGGGTTCTAATGCTGGTCAGACTAGTAACCACTGATCCAGCCCAGCCCCCTTACTATTCAAATGCCAGAACAAGGTCGAGGAAGAAGACTGACTTGCCCAAGGTCACACGGCAATTGTTTAGGAGACTAGAGCCCAGGTCTCCTCACTCGCTGTCTCCAGGCTTCCGGTCAGCAGAGATCCTGTGCCATTTCCTGTCCCCCGCATGCTCCACGTGTCCCTCCTGGCCTATGTTCTGGCAAGGGCCCAGCTGACTGAACATTCTGTAAGGGTGGGGACCAGGGCCAGCCCGCAGCAGGCAGCATCCTGGGTCAGGGGACTGTCTCCATCCCTCTTCCCCACGTGAGGGCCCTTGGTTGGAGGCCCAGCTTAGGGAAGGCAAGGGCTGGGCCCCCTGCAATCACAGATGGTCAGCACAGCATGCTGAGATCCCCGCCCCACTCCCGGGGAGGCCGGAAAGGGGAGTCCACACGCTGCCCAAACATCTGGACTTCACAGAGAGAGCCAAGATGCACCATCCAGATGTTTTCAAAACTCGATGCTGGGTGTCGCAGAGAGCAGACAGCTGGGTGGAGGTGGATGCTTATGTCAGAGGGGAGAGGGTGGATTTGTTCAGAGATTCGAGGTAGTATTGGCACCGAACTGGGGATGGGGGTGCGGCTTAGCGATCCCAGCTCCCACTCTTGTGTGTGAAGTGGGGCAGATGGTCTTCTTTGGGTAGGATTCTGACCCCGAGAGCAGCAGCCAGGTGGCATTCACAATAATAGCTACAATTTGCTGAGTTCGCACTATGTCCCGCAGGCTATTCTGTGCTTTGCACACATTATCTCATTTCACCCTGACAACAACCCTGTTGGGCAGGTACTACTTCTGTTCTAATTCTCTAGGCAGCCAAGAACAGGAAGGGCATGTCTCTGGCCAGGCTCACCTAGCGAGCCAGCAGCAGGGCTGGGCTCACCGGGAGTCTGGCACAGGTCACTCACTACAGCACACCTTGTCCTGTCCCGTGAGCACCTCCAGTGGTTTCTAGAGGCCAGTCCCAGGGTCTCTTTCCCTCCAGCATAATTTGCATCTGAGGGTGTTTTCATAGAGAAGATAGGAATCTGGGGGAGGAAGAGGTGGTCGGAAGCTAAACGGGGCCCTCCTTCCAAGCTAGGGGTGCTGGGGGGAGGGGTGCCAAGTGTCCCAAGGCTGCTTCCTAGAGGAAAAGTGAGCTCCCTGCTGCAGAGGCCAGCTGTGGCCAGCAGGGCTATTTATTTTTCTGCCCCTAAGCCCTTAAGTCATCTGTTTACACAGTGGGGAAAGGAGCTGGGCTCGCATCCCGGCCCGGTGCCCTCCCTACCCCACAAGCCGAGCTTGCAGGCGGAGCCAGGGACGCCCCTGACAGCCAGCTCTGGAGCCAGAATCACAGGGCCACCAGGGGCCACCGCCCTTAGGCTCTGGCCAGGATGCCCACCCTCCCTGGGTCACAGCCTCCTCCCAACCCCCGCCCGGTAGAAGGCTTACTGGATCTGAAAGTGGGACAGCCGGAACCACCATCCAGTCTCCAGCCGCTCTCCTGTGCATCCTTCCCAGCCCTCTCACGGTTCCTCCCTCAGGCATGGGCTCCGAGCTCTTCCTTTTCCTCATCCCAGCACCCGGACACCTGCCTTCCCTCTCCCTGTGGCCTGGACGGTTGTACTCCCATAAGATACAACCTTTCATCATCAGGGGAAGGTGACATAGGGAGTGTGGGACCTTTCCCATGCCCCGAGGCCCTCAAAGAGGCAGGCTCTGCTCCCGGGGGCTGCTGGGGCTCATTCGTCTCATAAACGAACGTGTCTGGAGATCCAGGGCAGCCATGCCAGGGCTGGCGCACAAAGGAGAAGATGGGGCTGGGCCTCACGGAGCAGGGCGTCTGGATAACCCGTGGATGCCCTCACACAGGCAGCTGCTCCACACGCAATGGAGACATTGTAGAGATCTGGGAGAGGGAGTCGTTTCCTCAGTGGGAGAATGAGAACGCTGGTGTAGGCAAAAGTAAGGAGACCCCCAAACTCAACAAACACGAGGAAGAGCAGACCGAACATTCAGGGTGCCGACTGGGAGGGCGAGGCCAGAAGCATGGGCTGGGGCTAGGTCAGAATGGGCCTGGACTGTCCCCAAGCAGCCACAGGCAATGGGGCGTCATTGAGGGTTTCGAGTGAAGGAGTGACAGGATCACAGTGAGATTAGGAAAGAAATCCAGAGCCGAGAGATGAGAGGCAGGAAGACCCTCAGTTGATAAGGCGAGCCAGACCCAGGGCAGGGCAGGGGTGTGGGCAGGCTGGCAGGCTGGGAGATATTCATGGCCATATTTATCTCATTCCAGAGGGGACAGGGGTGGGAGTTTGGATAGAGGCCTGGGAGATAGAGCACCAGGGTCCTTCTTTCTCTGGATCCTGCAGAGGAGAGGGACAGAGGACCTGGTGGGGGATGGGGAAGCACTTAGCAGAGGTCAGAGGTGGGTGAGCAGTGACAGCCAGGTGAAGGGGCGCTCAGGTTTGGCCCTGGATTACGGGCTGGATTTACACGTGAAGAGGGAGGGGAGGGCATTCCAGGGAGAAGCTGGCTGAACAAAGGCTCAGAGATGCTGGGCACGCAGAGAATCCACATCTTCGTTTTTTTCTCAGGACCCTCCACCAGCATCATCTTCCGACCTGAGGTGGTGGACACAGAGGAGGGGATATCAGACTGGAACCAGGGCCTCTGGGTTCAGATCTCGCTCTGCCACTGACTGTGTCAGAGCACGTGATGCCCGGGGCCTGCTCTCCCGGGCGCTCTGCCCTCCTCTCCCCTGGGCAGCTTCCTCCCTGTCTCTCTAGCATCGGAGCCGGGACTCAGCAGAGGCCTGTCTCTTCACTGCTCTCATCCTTTGGGGACTCCTGGGGCAGACAGGGTGTGGCAGGCAGGAGGACAGCAAGGACAAAAGCCCTGAGCGGCGCAGAGCAGGGCAAGTCGGAGGGCCTAGGCAAAGACAGTCTGGCTGAGGGGTGGCGAGGGAGGGGGGACCTCCAGGGCCCTGTAATGAATTGTTTCCGAGCACACAGCCTCTCAGCCAGGGGAAGCTCCAGAAAAGGGGCTCTGTTTCTAGAGAGAGAAACTGAGGCACAGAGGGGGGTGAGAGAAGGTGAACTCCAAGCTCTGTGTTCCATTTCCCTCGGGTCAGAAGGGAGGGAGGATCAGGAGCCTGGGTCTGCCCAGACTCCCCCAGTCACTCGCCATGGGACCCCTGTGTGCCTCCCCCCCCCTCCCCTGCCTCTGTTTCCTGTGGGAAAGAAGGTTCTGGGTTGTCCTGAGCTGAACGGGGTCCGCGCTGAGCCCATGCTCAGATGGGTTGACAGCTCTGCGCTGATGCAGGCGCCAGCAGTTGTCCTGCCTCCCGAGGGGCCTCCAGTGAGGCTGCTCACA
>JAAGEH010000426.1:19489956-19583307 GCA_011751065.1 Lasiurus cinereus
CAGCAGTTGTCCTGCCTCCCGAGGGGCCTCCAGTGAGGCTGCTCACATGGCTCTCTGGGCCAAGGCTGAGTCTCCCCCTCGCCCACCCTGGTCCCTGGCCAAGGTGTGCAGAGCAGGGAAGGGATGAATGAGCTGGACCTACAGTCTGTTCCACTGTAGAGCATCTCCTGGGCCTGGCAGTGCTGGAGGCGGTGGGGGGGGGCAGGCTGGGGGGAAGAAGATGCCCTACCTCTTTGGCGCTATTTGACCATCACCTTAGAGCAGTGGCCTCAGCTCCTCCAGCCAGGCAGACGGTGACCAGCGTGACCTCACCTCTTGAGCTGCTTTCCTGGATCTGGAGCAGACACAGATCTGTAGGGTCCAGGCTCTGTCTTGCAAAGCCCACTGGGCAGTGGGGGGTCTCATCTGTTCTGGAAGGAAAGGGACAGGACCACTGGATACTCTGGGGGCTGTGGCCTGGCTTCTAGGGATGCCAGCTGTCCCCTTAAGTGACCAGGTCACCAGTCAGACACAAGCTGCGCACTGTGGTAGAAAGCCTTGGTGTGGGAGTTGGGAAGCCTGGCTCTCCCCTAACCCGCTGGGTGACCGGGGGAAGGCCTCTTCCCCTCTCTGGGCCCCATTCCCTCCTCTGAATGGAGACTAGTTTGAAGTTTGTAAACCGGTGACTGGCAGCTCCTGTCTGCAGCGGGCCCAGCCTCCCAGGAGAGACACCTGGGAAGGTAGAGGTTCCAGTCCTGGCCAAGGATGACCAGAGGGGTCACACTGACCCCCCCACACACCACACACACACACACACACAGCTCAGCCTGCCTGCCACAGTCCCCGAGCAGCAAGGACCGGCTAAGTCACGGCCTCCACCTCTCTCCCTGCTGTAGGAGGGCTGAGCCCTCCCATGCCCCCGGGGGGAGGGGCTCCCCTCACATCGTCCTTCATTTGTCCTGTTTCAGAGAGTCAAGGCAAGGCTCCTTGAGCCAGACACTGATGGTGAGCTCCATGAGGGCAGGTGCTGGGAAGGTTCAGTTCATCGCTTTGTTTCCAACCTGCTGGGGAAGGCCATGGCCTCCAAGGGTTCCTGCTCCACGGGTCCACAGGCAGTCCCATTACGGAGATGCAGAGCTGCTCAGAGCCTGTGGACCCTCGAGAAGGAGGACACCCCCCACCACTACCCCCAAGATGCCCCAGGAGCAGGAGGAACCACAAAGAGGCAGGCCAACAGGGGCTTTTGAACCCCTCCTCCTGCCCAATAAGGGAGTCAGACACTTGGCCTGGATTGAGTTCTGACTCACGAGACCATTTTAGACAAGTCACTTAACTTCTCTGGGTCTGAGTTTCTTCTTGGGAATTTGCAAGGAATATTCTTTTTTTAAAAAAAAAATTTTATTGATTCCTTACAGAGAGGAAAGGAGAGGGACAGAGAGCTAGAAACATCGATGAGAGAGAGACATCAATCAGCTGCCTCCTGCACACCCCCCACTGGAGATGTGCCCGAAACCAAGTACATGCCCTTGACCGGAATCGAATCCGGGACCTTTCAGTCTGCAGGCCGACGCTCTATCCACTGAGCCAAACCGGTTTTGGCTGCAAGGAATATTCTTGGTTTCCTTCCTCTTCATCCTCCCACATGGAAGGCAAGGGAAAATGGGGGCAGTGATAGTCATCTGCTCTGTAAATGTCGGTGCTGCAGAACGGACATAAACCACAGCCCTTGGATCTGCCTTTGAGGTCAAACAGAGGTGCACATGCACCTGGATGCCTGCCCCTGGCTCCTCCAATCCTGCCAGCTCAGCTAGACTTTTGGAGACCCAAGACCCAGAAAGAGGCCCGGGTACTGCTCCCCGGCTTTGGCACAGAGGTGGGCAGATTTGGGCCAGGTGATGGCACGCCGGTTAGCGGTGGAACTGCCCGAGGGTGTGGTAACAATGGAGGGAACCAAAGTTGTGGCTTTGTGGCTCTATTTTTTAAGTCCTAATTTCAGTGTTTTCAGCCATGACCAATATCTCCTTCCAGGCCACCCTCCCAGTGAAGGAAGCTCATTAATACTTTTAGAGCAAAGGGTAGAAGTCCAGGGTCCCACAGCTGGTTATGGGGAGGGGACAATGCTGCCCACTGCCTCTTACCCCTTCAGTTTCCCCAGCCCCACCCCCCACACACACTGCCCCTGTCTGCCACTCCTTCCACTCCCCCAGTCTGTGAGAAGCCCTGGAAGCCAGCTCCTTGGGACCCAGGGTTTGTCCGATGTCTGAGATCCCACTGGGGACAAAAGGGGCCGAGCCCGGGAACAGGAAGTGTCTGGAAGTGGAATGGACTCCAGAGTAATCAGCTGGCCCCTCTCTGGGTGAGTGTGCAGTTGACAGTTCCTGGGGGATGAGCCAGTTGAGCAGCTGCGCCCTGAGAGCTGGCCTTGGCCCCTGACCTGGGCCCCGCAGAGGCTGGCACGCTCTGGGCTTCCTCTCTGGCAGCCCGACTCTCCACAGGAGCCATTTGGGGCTGGACAGCTGATGCCCAGACCTCGGCAGGGTGAGAGGGCCCGGCCATGAGGCCATCCATCACTCTCTCATCTCCCCTGCGGTCGAGCCACAGCAGCCTGTGGTCTCCACACCTGTCCCTTCACAGGGCTCAGGGCAGGGCTGGCAGGAGCCTCCTCTGGTCCTGAGCCTCCCCTAAGCCATTCTCTTCCTGTCCCTCCCCCAGTGGTCCTTGATTTGGGGTAGATGCTGGGAATGGAGGGATCATTCCTGATGTGGAAGAGGGCCTGGGACATGCACTGTAATGGATGCATTGTTATTGCCTTTTGAAGATCCGCAGAGGCATGTCTTGATAGCAACAGAGTTGCCCATGGCTGTGCTCAGGCCTCCCCTTTAAATGAGAGACTCTGGAGACAAGCCCAGGTAGACAGCTGGGTAATGAGAAGTGGCTGGCCAGTCTGTCTTCATAATAGTAACAATTAAATAACAATGATAGCTAATTCGTATGCCACTTACCATTTGCCAGATGCTCTTTCTAGCACCTCTCACATGTTAATTCATTTAATCTTCACCACCTGATGAGATAGGTATTATCATATTATCCCCATTTCATGGGGGAAGCACTGAGAAGTTACATGCCTTCCCTGAGGTCACACAGCCAGCAAGTATCAGAGTGTGGTCCAGGTGTCACCGGTAGGCTGGTGGTTCAGTGGTCCCGCTGCCATCCTGTTTGGTCCTAGTTTAGCTCCACAAACTCCTTCTTTCTGGATGGCCCAAAAGCCCATTTCAGCCCAGATTCACAGCCAAACTCTTTTGTGAAGGATCTCCATGAGCAGATCTTTTTTAGGCCCTGGTTGGTCTCCCTTGTGGCTCTTTCTCCCTGGCAACCCCCTTCCCAGGCCCTCAGCCCTGCCACTCCTCTGCAGGAATCACAGTTGCACACCCTCCCTGCGGAAAGCCACCCGCTGTGCCCTGCCCCCACTCCACGTCCTCCCTAAGCAGCTGAGCCTGTGCAATGTGAGAGGGGAGGGTACTTGCCAGAAGCTTCCGGAAAGCATCCAGAGGTCACTCTGGGTTGGCTCAAGTCAGTTTGGCCCTGACCACTGCTCTGAATAGCCACCAACCCAGCCCAGGTCCACTCCCTCAGCACCAGCAGAGGCTAATTGGCGGGTGGGGAGGGGTGGCTGGAAGCTGGTTTGCAGCCGAAGGAGACAACAAGAAAGCCAGGCATTTGAGTCAGCCGCTGCCAAATATCAAATGCTAAAGAGAAGATGTAGTGGAGCATCCAGATCTTCAGCCTAAAATTGCCTTCCCAGGCCTAGACTTCATCGATACACCCTACCTTCTCCAACCCTGGCCTACCCACCCACCCACCCAGGTAGCCAGTGCCACCATTGATCCATCCAAGTGATACCTAGCCCACCCAACACTCAGAACACATTTCCCACTCCCGCTGAACCCACAGAGCTACAGGCTGGGATACACACCTCTCTCCTGGCATACCCCAAGCCAACACTCCTTCTAGGTCCTCTCTGGCTATATCCACTCCCTGTCACCAGGCTTATTCATTTTTAACACCTAATTTCTAGCCAGTCCCATCAGCATTCGGTCATCTCCCATTGCAACTGCGCTTACCCACTCGCCCATTCACATCATCAACCAACCACCAGCCTGCTTCCCTACACCCAGCCCATCCATACCCAGTGGCATTATCCAGAACCACTATTTCCAGATCCAGTTGCATCCAATCTCCCATAACTGGACGTGCCAGCTCTGTCCCAGAATCCTTTTAGAAGCTTTAGAGATATTTTCTACTCAGGTCTCAGAGGAGCAGGCAGGTGGGGCTGGGGCAGGTGAGAATAATCCCTTCTCTCCCCCTCATGGTTCAAGGGAGAACATGAGATGGCTTTGCACACCTCTAAACCCCTTGTACTGCAAAATATCGTTGGAAAGACAGTAGAGTTCAAAAAGGAGGAGGCAGGCCGAAGGTCACCAGCAAAGGAAGATCAGGAGGCCTCAGATAGATGGACAGAACTCTTCTATCTCCTTAGATGCTGGAGAAAAGAAGGCACAGTGGGTGAGGATTAGGGGCAACCCCTCTACTTGCTGGATGTGTGACCTCAGGCAAGGCATGTAACTTCTCTGTGCTTCCCCCATGAAATGGGGATAATATGATAATACCTATCTCATGTTCCATGAGAGATCTGGGTTTAGACCCAGCCATATCACTCACCATGTAGGTTTTGGGCTCTTCATTAAAATGAGAGTTGAACAAGATGACCCCTAACCTCCCCAGATGCAAGGCTTCTCCAAGGACTCCCTGAGCTGAAGACATGTCATCACTGTCTCCACGGCCAGGAAGGGCAAATAGACATTCTTTCACCTCTCAGAATCCACTGACTGCTAGTGGCTGCCTGGAGCACAGCTCAGAGAAGAACCCTGTGCTCAGGGAGGAAGTGCCAAGATCAGTCAGTGATGTCTGCATAGATACCAGACTAGGAAATGGGACATGAATGCCAGGAACTTGGAAATCCTAAGGAAGGTGCATGCTAGCTTCTGGGTTTATTTCCCTATTGTTATATTCAAGTCTAGAGTAAAGACTTACTTAAACAAGCCTTCTCTCTGTTACATTAAAGGGGAATGGGAGGCTACACCTTGGTCAGATGCTAAATGGGAGAGAATACCCCACTGAGTTTAGCATAATGGTGGTGGGTGACTTCTTGGAAATTTTCCCCCAAAAGTGACTCATTGCGGGCCATTTTTTCTTGTTTACATTTTAAGAAAATTATCAGATGTTCTCATGAAAACACAACCTCTAAGAGAGCAGAGTCTGGCCTTGTGTCTGCTATTCCCAATTGAATGAATTTCTATGCCTAAAGGACCTGGGTATGTTACTCATCATTCATTCACTCTTCCCTTTCTTCACTCACTCACTCCACATTCCATCCATCCATCCATCCATCCATCCATCCATCCATCCACTTATTCCCTCACTCAGCAAACATTCACAGGGATTCCAACATACCCTGCTGCTAGGGAACCTCTGTTAGTCCTTCTAGGACGTCAAGCCAGGGAGGACCTCAAGCAAGTAAACTTTTGAAATATGACCACAGGAAGCTCCCATTGTGCAGCCTCAGGTAAGCCACTCCCCCTGCTTATGTGTTTCCTGACCTGCATATGGCCAGTGAGCAGTGGCAAAAGGAAAGGAGGAACGGCCAAGGTGAATGAAGTGAGATGCTTCCTGGCCATGATAAGAGAAGTCCTGCTTCTGGCCTACACCCATGGGAGGGGCTGAGGCTGGGCCAGCATCTAGGGGCTGTGTTCTGCTTCAGGGCTTGGGGTGAGGCACATGTCCTGGGGATTTGGCCTGGTTGGGCATCTCTGCACTGCTGCGTGGTCTCTGACTGAGCATGTGTAGGTCTTATGAGGGGTTTGAGTGTGTATTTACATGTGTGCAAGTGTGTGTTTACATGAATTCATGAATGTGTGTACCTACTGCACAGTATTCCCCAGGAACATGATGGGGTAGGTTTCCACTCTGTAGGCCCTTCTTCAGAAGGAGGCTGCAGATCTGCTCTCCCCTCAGCATTCCCCATAACCCCATCTCCCTCGCCATCCCTGTGGATCATGTTAGGAGGCCCCTTTAGCATAGTGGCAAGAATTTGAATTCTAGACCACCTGGGTTTGAATTCTGGCTCTACCGATTACTATCCAATCACACAACCTAGGGCATGCCCGTGTTCCCATCAGCAAAGTGGGGTGATTCTGAGGACAGTAGAGCACAGGGGGTGTAGAGCACTGCTCAGCACTCAGCATGTGCAGTGTGTGTGCCTGCCCTGGTCTCCCTGCCCTTGAGTTATGCTAAACAACAGGGACTCCACTCAGAGTGGGAAGTGGGGAGAGGGAGGAAAGACCCATTTCCCGAGAATATTGACTTTGATCCTGAACCCAAGCAGCTGGTCCGAGCTGGTGGCTTTTTTTGGGGGATTGGATTGTTTATGTAGTGTTTTTTTGGTTTCTTTTTGTAAACTCAAAGAATGGAAAACAAACCCAAGAAAATGTTTAAAGATACATGAATGAATGAGAAGTGGTTTGTGGGTGGCACAGACAGGACTTGGGGAAGATGGGGCAGTCGCTGGGTATTACCCTGGGGGTTAAACGCTTGAGCTGGGGGTAGGGCCTGACCCCAAGACTCTCTCCAGCTTCCCCCACTTCTTGTGGCAGCCCCCAGTCCTCTTCACCTTCCCAGAGAGGCCTGCGTATTACAGCACTGTCCTCCAGACACTCCCTGAAGGCAGCCAGGAGCCTGCTGGGAACAGGTCCAGCTCTGCCCACCTCTTGGTGTGACCTTGGGCTTTCCCTCTCTGGGTCATGGCCTTTGAGGGTCTCCAGGAATCCTTCATGCAACATTCTGCGATTCCCTTCCAGCTCCGAAGTGGTGATGAGAGCAGTTTCAGAAGAATAAAGACCCTGGGAGGCAATGCTCACTAGCACAGTGCTGGGGAATGGGGAGAGCTCCACACCTTGGCTGTCAGGAAAGGAGTCTTAAAGACATTCTTGAAGTCTCTATTTTAGGACTGTTTGGCCAGCTCTGGGCTTGCAGAGTTCTTAAAATATCTGCTGGTGATCTGTTCCTTTCATGCCCAGAGGTGGGCAGAGCTGGGCCCGTTCCCTGGCGTCCTTCACAGTGTGCCTCGGGGACAGGGTGGCAGAACTCAGGCCTCTCTGGGAAGGTTTGGAGGACTGGGGGCAGCCACAGGAAGGGAGGGAAGCTGGTACATACTCTTCCCCTCCTACACCCAAAAGAATGGCCTAGTTGGTCTTTCCATCTCTTGGTATTCCAGCTGCAGAGAACTTTGTAGGGGTGGGGCCGGGGGGGGGGGGGAGAAGAACACAGGGGAGGGTGGGCAGCCAGGAGACTCAGGCCCACCGTGTGTCCTTGGACCAGTCCCATTCGTCGCTCTGGGTCTCAGCATTTTCACTGTTCTTCGCTATTTTATATACAGTGTGTAGTGATCGAGCATCAACCTGTGCCAGGCACCATGCCAGGTGCCGTGAGAACATTAGTGAACAAGACTTGACCTAGGGCACACTTTGCTATAGGGGACTTCACCATTGCACCTGTGCTATCTCTGCCCCTTATTGCTTCCACTGCAGACATCACTAATCATCACAACTCTCGCCAGCACTGAGCAGACATAACCTCAGGATCTCCTTGAGCATAGTACTTACTCAGGTATTGCCAGTCAACTAGTAAAGCTGTGTGTCCTGGAGTGAGCTACTTAACCTCTCTGGTCCATATTCCCCACAAGTAGAGCAGCACTTAGCAGTCTGTGGAACTACCCCCTGGCCTGCCTTCCTCTCAGTATCACCCAGAGAATAAAATAAGATTGTAACTGGGTGAAGGGAACATGCTCCAAAATCATGTCTAAGTGCAGAGTCTATTGCTAAGCTATGCAAGAGTGCGAGCTGCGGCGAGGGCTCTCTTCCTAAATCTCCTTGTGAATGAAACCAAGGAGCCAGGAGCCCTTTGTGGGCAGGGACCATGCCTATCCTCTAGCACCCAACACACAGCCTGGTACACGGGGCTTGTTCCCTAAGTGTTTGTTGCATAAATGAATGCATCTTTGTCCAGCACATAGTCTCCTGCCAGGGAAGGTGACCAAGCTTCCTCTCTCCTCCTCTCTCCAATAAGTCATCCCAGGCCTGGCGGTACCAGGGAGGATGGGCTCGGGTTAGGTAGCTCCTCAGAAGGCAGACCAAGGACCCTGATGTGCAGAACTCAGTCAACACCCTTCCTTCCCAGGCCTTTCCAAGCGCCTTCCTTTCTTTCTTGGCCAGAGCCCATGGGGTCAAGTTGGCCTTAGGAAGATGGAGCATGTCTGTTTGGGGCTTTCTCCCTCCTCACTCACCAGCTAAATAACCCAGCATTCAGGCTGATCTTGGAAGCCTCTGGGGTGTCTGGGGCCTGAGGCTGCTCCCAGAATGTGACAACACTTGTGCTTTGAAGGAGAGAGAGGAGGTGGGGGAGGGAGCTCACCCACCCTGGACCTGGCTGCGGTTTACTGGCCTGCTTGTTTGCAAAAGAGGCAGGCGAAGAGTGGGGAAGTGGAGGCCCTTGAGGGGAGATGGACTCTGGGCTTGGCCGGCTCCACTGTGTGTGTTTATGAATGGCAATCTGACACAGGAGTCTGGCCCGGCAGACTTTTCAAAGCCCCTCTTATCCTGTATCTGGTAGGAACTGAAGAAGGCCCTGGAAAAATGCCCCGTAAGATTGTTACTGCTATTCTGCCTGTGGGGAAGCTGGACCAGAGAGGTTAAGTGACTCACTCCAAGACACACAGCCTTACAAAACTGGCTCCAGCCGAAACCGGTTTGGCTCATTGGATAGAGTGTCGGCCTGGGAACTGAAGGGTCCCAGGTTCGATTCCAGTCAAGGACATGTACCTTGGTTGTGGGCACATCCCCAGTCGGGGGCATACAGGAGGCAGCTGATCGATGTTTCTAGCTCTCTATTTCTCTCCCTTCCTCTCTAAAAAAAATCAATAAAATATAGGTGTTTTTTTAATTTTTATTTTTTAAAAATCTGGCTCCATATCATCATTTCTGCCACCTTTAGTGAAGCCTGGAGATGCCATGGGTCCAAAGGCTACCCAAAGGGCACCCTGGACCAGTGCCTGGGGCCTAGAGTCAGGCCAGGCCATTTGGACCTCAATCTTGCTCCCACTCTCCTCAAGCTGAAGGAATCTGGGCACATGACTTAACTTTCCTAAGATTCACTTTCTCATTTGCAATCTGAGGAAAATTTTACCCACCGCATGAAGTTTTTAAAGAATTAAAAACTTATTTCTCTCGCTTCCTTCTCTCTCCAAATATGCATTGAGATTTATTCTATCTATACCTTAAAAGCACTGAGGTACAAGGATGGGCAATTTACCATCTCTGCCCTTGACCTTAAGGTCAACCATCAATAAACTACAGTGTGGTTAGGGCTGTGATTCTGCACACTGATCTGAAGGTGCTGAGGAAAGAGAGACCCACTCTTGTGGTGGAGGAGGTTTGGAATCAAGGTATTGAAGGATGTGTAGGAGTTTGCCACATAGACACAATGAGTAAGAAGGGTATTTGGGGAAGTGGAAACAGCCTTGCAAAAACATGGAGGTGTGAAAGAACATGGCATATCTGGACAACAGGGGGTTGTTGATGTGACCAGGGCATGTGATAGATCACAAGGATGAGCCTAGAGGAAGTACTGGGCCAGTGTCAGGAGCTTGGCAGCCACCTGGGCCCTTAGCAGATGAGAAACTATGAGAGGATTTCCTACATGGCAGGGGCATGTGGCCTCTGATTTGGGCTGCTGCTCCTGGCACTGAGGCCCAGGCCAGCGGCTGCCGAGAGATGTCAGCATCCTTGGGGCAGCAAGGAGAGGAGGGAGCCGAGGAAGCAAACCAGGAGCAGACACTCCAGGGCATTGGTGCCCCTGGGCTGCAGGCTGATCTAGAAAAGCCCACACCTGTAGGAAAAGCATGATGTCAGCAGAGGACAGCCCACCTGCGTGCTTTTGTTCTATGGTTTCCATTCCCAGGTATCTGGTCACCCTAGGGAAGGAGGCTCCTGGGATGTGAGGACCACAAACTTCACTTTCCAGACGGAAGCCTAGAAACTCAGAAAGGTTCACCAGCCCACCCAAGGGTGCACAGAGTATCTGGGGCCAAGTGGAGACTGCATGGAGGTTTTCTGGACCTGGGAATATTGACGTCTTAGCCCTAATCCTTGGGGGAGGACGGGGAGCAGGGACAAGGAAGACAAACCATTCAGGGGACCCAAAAGGCAGCACAGTGTGGCAGCTAGTTCGGGAGCTTTTGTTTGCAAAGCCCAGGCTCTGAAAGGGTCCTTGTGATGTTCATCTTGTGTGGGTGTGAGTAGAATAAGAACAGAGAAGATGACAATGAGGCCATCCCCAGATCCTTGTGGTCCTAGGGAGAGAGAGAGAGAGAGAGAGAGAGAGAGAGAGAGAGAGAGAGAGAGAAGAGCCCCCAAATAGGAGCTCTTCACATACTTTTTCCTCCTCTTAGGGGAACCCAAGTCATCTCTGGAAGTGATGCCCCTCCTCTGATGCTAAACCAGGGCAGTGACCCAAATGGAGGGACCGTGGGCCAAAGGAGGAGGAGAGGAGGACACCCCGGGGGCAGGGGGAGGAGAAGCAGCTTGTTATTATTAACCTCCAGGGGCGCAGCAGGACTCAAGGGAAAGAGAATGAAACTGTCCTTCAGGCCAGATGACCTGGTCTCAGGTCCTTGCTTCGCACTGTGACCCTGGACCCAAGGCAGGGGTCTGTGGGGCTGGCTGCCGCCGGGCCCAAGCAAGACGAGCAACTTATTGGGAGAAAAGTCTTGAAACAGACACAGCCCATAAAGGTTCACATTCCATAATGTATCAGGAATGGCTACAAATTAGTAATGTTTTCTTCACAAACAAATGTTTGCTAGGACATGTTACTCACAAAATGTTTATAAATGGCACAGTGGAAAATACTTTGAGAGGCAGCAAATACTTTGAAAGAAACATTAATGACTAATACATACATACACGCAACCAGGCTCCCTCATTAGTCATTAGGGAAAGTAAAACACAGTAACAATCTGAGGTTTCCTCTAACCTTATTATGGCCAAAGAAAGACACACAAGGGTGTGGGCTAGGGACCCACTCACACAGAGTGGAAGTGTAAATTGATTACAACCTCTTTCTATAGCAATTCAGCTGTAATATATTAAACCTCAAAGTGTGCATCACCTATGATCCAGCAATTGCAGTTCTAAGAATCCTCCTGAAGAAATGCTGGCAATGTACAGAATGTTTATTCCAGTATTGCCAGCAAAACAAAAATGTGCAGTAAACTAAAATATGGTTTATTTCAGCTAACTGAAATATGGTTTATTCCACAGTGAAACACAATCTATAATAGCAAGAGAGTAATATGAAAATCAACCAAAAGACAGGCCAGCCAAGGCAGGTGAAATGCAGTTGGTTGGGGACCTGGCCATTGCTTCATGATCATTCTGCAGAGAGAGGTCCAGGCCACCAACGGGCGGGCTGCAGCAGATGGGCAAGGCCTCCCTCTGTGGGGTGATCCATCATGGGGCTCTGGACTGTGAGAGGGCACAGGCCTGGCTGAAGGCCTCTCCCTCACCTTCATACACCCCTCCCCCAGTGCATGAATTTCATGCACCGGGCCTCTAGTTTACTAGTTAAAAGATGATCCCAGTGTACTTACATAGATAGATCTCAGAATTCCGGGTGAGTAGGGGGAAAAGCAAGTCCTTGATTGACATATTCAGTGTGATCCTGAGTCAGAATTCCTTTTTGCTTTAAGGAACCAATCACCCACCCTGCTACAGCTTAAAGGAAGAGGAGTTTATTTTTTTCCAAATAACAAGGAATACAGCCATCGCAACTGGTGGAGTTGATCTGCTGCTCAGCAGTACATGTAGGGCTTCCTTGGTCTTTCTCTTTTGCTCATTGCCTCACGGTAGTGAAATGGCTACTGTACCTCCAGACATCATTTACCCTTAAGGCAGGAAGAGGGAAAGGGTTTGCTCTTCACAAATGCTTGGCACTTTCTTTGTTAAGGGAAGCCTTCCCCTGTAGAATTTCCCTTATCCCTCATTAGAAACCTTTATACCTTTCTGGTGAAAGGAATGAGATGATAAAACATCATTTAGAACAACCATGATCATTCTCTAGGGGTTAGAAGGAGGACCCGCTCCCCTTGACACCAGGAGGTCTCTGCCCGCTGCTTGAACATGCTGGCGCGGGAAGAAAAGGGTGCCGCTGGCTGTTGGGTGGGTAGTGGACAGTGTCCGATGCAGACACAATTGCTATAGAAAAGAAAATGCCCATGACTACAGCATGACCTATTTTTGTACCAAACACTAACCGGGTTATGGGGGAGAAACGTGGGAGAAAGGAATGGGTCTGCGTGTGATGCTCACAGGGGCCTTTGATTTTACCTGAATTCCTTCCTCTTTAAAGGAAGGCTCAGAGGGGAAATGGAGACTGTATTCACATATCACTTGTGCAATTAAAAGTCAGTTTTTAAACATCCTATCAGTGGCCAGTTTTGACAACCCCAAATTTAGCCCAGTGGGAATGACCCGACCCTGCAGAAGCAAAGGCTGTTGTCACCTGGTCTGATTCTTGTCTCAGCCCCGGGCCCAGGGAGAAGAGGGAGGAAATGGCCTGAGTGAGTTGGCTCCCAGAAACGAGTTGGGAGTTGACCACTTAAGGCTTCACAGCCCTTTCAGCAGGGCTGTCTTTCACAGACAGAAAGTCGATCCATCGGTATTTCCTTGAAAGTTCGGGGCCTCCCTCTGGAGTCCTCCCTTGTTCTTCAAACAGAAACTGCAGCCTCTGATTAAACCTCCTGTCAAATACCGACAGATGCAGCTGGTGTCCTTAAAACCACTCACAAGGCGCTCTGGGTACCGGAGGTGGGATGGACAGATGCTGGCGCGGCGGGCCACAGCAGCAGAGCAAGGAGGGCGCAGAGGGCACCTGGCAGACCCACGTTCCAGAGGGCAGAGTGTCAGTGCTCACGGCCACAGTTCAGCCTTGTACTTTCTATTACCCATTTCACAGGTCAAGAAAAGGAGCTCCAGGTTCACATAGTAGAAAGTCTCAGACTTACTTCTGACCCACAGTGACCTCCCCGGAGAGCTAGGAAGGCCGATGATGAGAGAATTGAGTGTGTGTGTGTGTGTGTGTGTGTGTGTGTGTGTGTGTGTATGTGTGTTCCTAAGCATTAGCTCTTACAATGCCCACCTCTGTCTACCCCCACCTCCAAGCACCCAACAGATATTTCAAGCCCAAAACCCTACCGAAGGTCCTTGGAAATCACCTGGTCCAGTGTGGTTTTTCAAAAGTGGGTAGGTAAAAACCAGCTTTAAAATAAATGAAAATAACAGAGTGTATTGCTTGGAATTATATTACTTTGTGAGATTTGGAGATTTGAGTCAGTGGCAAAGGTATTTTTTTACTCTGGATTGCAGCGCAAAACAAAAATAAAAGGAAAGGAAAGCCCCTGGTTACAGGCTGAGGCCCAGCAGGGATGTGGCTTGCTCAGGGTCACACAGCGGGCTGGGGATGGGACGGAGCCTTCGGCCCCGTGGTGAGCCTGGAGCTGGGCTTTGGCTCCAGCTGCCTCCTTGGTCACGGGGCTCCAGGTCTTGTGGGCCCGCCTCCTGGGGCTGCAAGTGTTTCAGGAAGCTCTTCCTGCCCAGACCCACATCTGGGCTGCCTGTTTACCCAGCCCCGCTCCTCGGATCCCTGGCCAGGAGGCCCGTCCCTCCCTGCTGCCCCGACAATTCCTGCTGTTGTGAATACCCAGCTGCAGGCACCGCATGGCCCCTCAGCCTGGAGCCTGCTCTCCTGTGCCCTCTCTGCTCACACTTGGCTCACTCCGAAGGAATTCCTGTTCTTTTACATGTGATTTGGGAGCGGTCTGCTCACAGTAGCTGGCTGCTGAGGCCCTTGGAGGGCAGGGACCCTGTTTCCTCCCGGAGGGCCTCTACTTGGCTGGCTCTCTGGCTGTGGCCATGTCGGGACCAAGGATCCTGAGTTTGAATTCTGTCATGCCTCCACCTCACTCCATAATACTTGAGTCCCAAGTCCTCTGAGCCTCGGGTTCCTTCTCTGTAAAATAAGCTAATAGGCCCTATCCAGCCCCTCACCGCAAAGGTCACATCAGCTTTGGACTGCCGTGGACAATTTCACTTGATCATTATCCCCTTCTTAGCCCTCAGCCTTCCTGCTAGTGGTGCCCAATTTTCTGTCGAGGGACCACTTCTCTCAGTCAGTCCCTGGGCCTGGCTGCGCCCCATTGCACCTCAGCCTCGAACCCTTAGCCCAGGCTTGTCAAATCCGTGTGTTCTTTCCTCCTGGCCTGGTGGTGGTTGAGAAATGAACACATGAGCCATACCAGATCCCAGGGACTGAGCCAGGGCCGTCGCCAGCACCTCTACTCGGGCTGCTGAGCCGACAGAACTGCTCGCAGTCCAGGGAGCATCATTTGATGAGCCAATGCCCTGAAAGGGAGACACAGGGACGGGCAGGGAGAGATGGCTGCGACACGGCCTCTCGGTCCAGATGGACACAAAGCAAATTCTGCTCCCAGCCTCTAAAAGCCATGAATTCTCCTCATGGCTTATGCCAGCTTGACTTGAGTTTCTTTCCTTGGCAGCTGAGAATGCTGACTAATTCAGTGGCCAAAACATAGAAAGTGCTTACACACACACACACACACACACACACACACACACTTTCTCTCTTTGGGGCTTCAGGTGTCCCCCTCTGCTCCTGCCTCTCTGGCTCTGCCAGCAGCCTCCCTGCCTTCCCCAGCAGCGCCCCATAGCTCAGTGCCTCCCGAGACTGCTGCACCCACCAGCTGGGGAAGGGCCAGCCTCTCCTCTCCTGGAAACCATCCTCGACAGACCAGAAGGGAAAGGACCAAGGAAGACTGACCATATTTGGTTCGGACATTGGTTTCCTAAGAGTAGCGCTCCAATCCACCCAGCTCTGCCTCATCCTACCTCAGCTGGTCCCACTCCTCCCCTGGGAAGCCCTCCAGGTTTGCAGTACACTTGGACCTTTTCTATTATGCAGCCTCTCAACTCTGACTGGAAAACTCCTCCATTCTCCAAGTTGCCCAAGTCTCTTCTCTGCTCAAGTTCTGCCCTTTTCTGCCCCCTGTTCCTCTCTCTTCCTGGGTCCTCTCCATCCTCCCTATTGGGGATCTGTCCCTTGGCTACTGGGTCTTGCCTGGCCCATTCTCAGCAGCTTCTGTATGGCATTTCCGCCCTAGGTCAGGAAGAAGAGCCATGGCTCTTGCATGTCCCATTCTGGATGCTGGGACCTGCCCGGTTGGTAGGGCCACACTTTCCCGTCCCTCCTCTGACAGGTGATAGCAATCGGTCATCAGACATCATGAATTTCATGCTGAATTGAACCCACTGACCCCTGTGGGCTACTGTCCAGCCGAGGGGGTGGATCTGGAGTGCTGCCCCTCCCCTGGGACGGGCAGGTCCTCTCCGATTGCAGTGAAAGTCAGTGCTTCAAAGACAGCTCCTAGGGCATGAGTTATGGGCTCACAGGCGGTGGCTGTTATCTGCCTGACTTATGGTCATGCCAAGGTTTGCCAGAGATAATGCAGGAAACCCAGTTACATTTGAATTTCCAAACAAACAGATTATTAGTAGTATAAGTACATCCCAAATGTTGCATGGTAAGTGCTTAGGCTAAAAAGCATTATACGCCGTTTATCTGAAATTAAAACTGAACTAGGCATCTTTTATGTTGTTTTCATTCTGAGTGAGTGAGTCTGGCAACCCTCGTCATGTGGCTAAAACGGGTGAGATCGCAGTCGGTTGTCGAAAGAGGGCTGCTCTGCCACGAAACTGTAGAGCAGGTGCCCACTGCGTTCCCACCTCTGGAGAACTTCAAAAAGAGGATAAAGACATGGTTGTTCTGGAAAACAGATCACTGTCTATTTGGAGGCAGATGCGCTTCCGGTTCTGTCCCAGCTCCGAGCTGATAACCGCAGGCTCTCGTGAGTCTGAGGTGGGGGGATCTGGCTGCATTTAAAGTACTGTGAACTCTGATCTCCTCCCCAGACGATCTTCCTCTCAGGGGCTAAGCTCAGGATTTCACGGCTGTCTGTTAGAGTTACAGAGAGCAACTGCAAGTGGCCCTCCATGCCAAAGGGCCGGGAATGAATGGGAGGAGGCGAGATTGCACAGATGTGAGCAGCAAGGGAAATAAAGTGAGTTTCCACATACTGAATCCTATTCTTTTTTTTTTTTTTCATTGACTTAAATTGTTAAGTTGGAGATGAATTTCTCTGGAGGGAACATTTTGACTTCAAGGTATAATAAAATGACATTTATAAAAAAGCAAAAGTGCATATTTAAAGGGAAAATATTTTCCAGTGTAATAATGGTAATATTGAAAGTAAGTGGCCAAGCATAAACACAAAGTGATTACAAGTGTTTTTGTGTGATTGGCCCGTGGTTTCAAAACACCCAGCGACAGCTTAATGGAGCCGAACACCAGGCTCATAAACCTCTTTCCTCAATGTCCTATGGCAGCAGAAATTGCCGAGCTTCTTGGCTGCGTGGCCTGCATGTAGATGCTGAATTACTAAGTGTCACCCAGGTTCCTCTAAGCCAGTAGTTCTGAATCTTCCTAATGCCACGACCCTTTAAGACAGCTCCTCATGTTGTGGTGACCCCCCAACCATAAAATTATTTTCGTTGCTACTTCATAACTGTAATTTTGCTACTAATAATGAATCTTAACGTAAATATCTGTGTTTTTCGATGGTCTTAGGTGACCCTGCTAATGGTTTTCAACCTATGGGTTGCGACTGCTGCTGTAGGAACTGTATTAAAGGGTCGAGACATTAGAAAGGTTGAGAACCACTGCTAAGCAAAGGCAGGTGGAGGGGATGTTTAACATCAAGCAGTGGTCCCAAAGGTGGCACAGGTGAACAGTGGGGGAGGGGCTAACGCAGGCAAGGAAATGAGTGGTTGCAGGGAGGGATCAGAGAGAAGGGCCCATGGAATATTCTAGGCTTTGTATTGCCAACTAGAGTAACAATAAAACAAAAGCACATTTCTGTTCATGTGTGTCTGCATTTGGGAGGACCTCTGTAAACACGAAGCCCAGAGCCAGACACCATTGCTCATCAGAGATATCCTAGCACATGTGGCATGACCCAGCTCCTAGGGCAAAGGGAACCTCTCCAGGACCCATCACAGCATCGGCAATCTGCTCTGTAGAGTTCGTCTGGTACAAGAGTGGAAGTGGGAGGCAGAAGAAGTGAAGACAGGCAGTTTGGCTATGTTTTTTGATATTTGCAAGTTTGGCCCACATTGTGTTTCTCCGTTTCTCTCTTGCTCCACCCTACCTGGCTCTGTCACCCCCAATTTCCCCATCTTTTCCATTTCATCCTCCTCTGTTCCCACCAGACTGAGGCAGGCATGTATCCTGAGCTGGGCTGTGCCCTTGGCTCTGGCCTCTGCGTGCCGGTGTGTGGTGGGTGCATCAGGGGTGGTTTGTGGCTCATCAGGATGGAAATTGTTTTTCCCAAGTTGGAACGTGAGCCTCATGTGGGGGCTGCTCCGACTTTTCCAGACACAGTGGGAGAGCTCTGGGGTCTCCTATTGCAAGAGCAAAGTTTGGGTGGGGTCTGCAGGGCATGTTTGGGATTTCTTCTCCCCCTGAAGAAAACAATGATGAACAAATGCCATGCCATCTCCCCCAACCCCCCTCCCCCACACAAAGGGAAACAGAAGGACCTGGCTTTGGGCCAAACCCCCAGCTAAGCACATAGGTGATGGTTAAATGGGTGAATCCAGAGCAATGTCAGGGAGGAAGAGGAAATTCTGGGAAGTTTCTGGAGAAATGAGCCTGAGATTCTGGAAGTGCAGGGCAGGGGAGAGGTGGGGAGAGAAAGGGTAGTTCTGGAAGATAGACTTCAGAGCATGGGGGGCACCAAGATTTCAGGAGAAAAGAGGCTGTGGTGCCAGGGAAGTAACAGGGCAGGAAGGTTGGAGATGGCACATGGTTAAAAGGAGAAGCACTTCCACTCACATCCATGATGCATCATTCTGAGGTCAAATGACCTCCCATGCATGCAGCTTAAACCTCGTTTCCATTCTTTCTTTCTTTCAGTCATCAGACATTTATTGAACACCTACTGGGTTCTGGATTTAAGCTTTCTGCTCACAGGATGTTCCCAGGCTGGTGGGAAGCCTGATTTCGGGAAAAACATCACATCATACAGAGTGGCATAGTCTTAATGAACCGGTTACAGCTCAGGTGCTGCTGAGAGAACTGGTAGGCCTTTCTACCTGTTGACTGTGTGAGGCCTTGGAGGGTTAGAGGGCCACTGTCAGCCTCTGAGCTCCTCCCAGCTCAAGTGAGCTGACCTTGACTTTCCCCCTCACTGGCCCATCCAAAGGTGGGTCTTCTTACCCACTCCAGGTCCTCTGCCCCATTCTAGGCACCAGGATCCTTTTACCCTTGATCTTCCAGGACTCCTCACCCCAGCCTAATATTTGTTCACTGTGGTGTTTGTGCTCTGGAGCATCCTCCTCCAGATCCTCCCTTTCTCTGTGTAGGCGCTGGTGTTCTTTCTGGTTCACTAGACAAATCTGAAATAGTCATTCCTCCTGAGTGTTGAGAATGGATGAAGTGTTCACATCTGACTACCCTGAATCATTTTTGCCATTGTTATCAACATCAGCAGCAACAACATATCATGTATTTTGCTTTTACATTACAACTTCTTAATGATTTAGTTTCAAAAAACCCAATCTACAGGCAGGAAAAGCCAAGGCTCAAAGAGGTTAAAGAGACTTGCCAGTAGTCATACAGCTAGAGTGAGAAAGTCAGGGTTTAAACTTGAATCTGTTATTGTTGTTAAGAATTATTTTTATTGATTTCAGAGAGGAAGGGAAAGGGAGAAAGAGATAGAAACATTAGTGATGAGAAAGAATCATTGATTGATTGCCTCCTGCATGCCCCACTCTGGGGACTGAGCTTGCAATCGGACCTGTGTCCTGACTGGGAATCAAACCGTGACCTCCTGGTTCATAGGTCGATGCTGAACCACCGAGTCATGCTGGCCAGCTGAACCTGAATCTTTGACCTCATATCCAAACCACATCTGATATACAATACAGGTGACATGGTAGAACAGTGGGACAAGTATGGTGTTTTTCCTAAAGGTACATAATAATTAGGCATAGATGGGTGAAGATGGAGGAATAAAATGTAATTCCTACCTCACACCTCAAAATGCTTTAAATGTCAAAAATAAAATTTTAAACTTCTAAATGAAAATGTAAGTAAATATCTTTCTTGTCTTGGGAAGTATGGAAATATTTTTAAACTGAGACCCTAATTTTAAAATAAAAGCACATTAACTTTAAGAATGTCTGTTTATCAAAAGATGGAACAACTGAATATCAACATGCAAATGAAGTTGAACCCCCTACTTGTATCATTTACAAAAATTAACTCAAAATGGATCATAGACCTAAAGAACTAAAAATTATAAAACTTTTAGAAAAAAGATATGTGTAAATATGGGGACTTGGGTTTAGCAAAATTTAGATGTATTTTGGTACAACATCAAAAGCACAAACAACAACAACAACAAAACAGAGATAAATTAAGCTGCATCAAAATTAAAAACATCTATGTTTCAAAGGAAGCCATTTAAAAAGTGAAAAGACAATCCACAGAATAGGAGAAATTGCAGTGGTACCTCGAGATACGAGTTTAATTCCTTCCGTAACCTTGCTCGTATATCAAGTTGCTCGTATCTCAAAGCAAATTTCCCCATTGAAATCAATTAAAATGCCGTTAATCCGTTCCAGCCCCCAAAATGCCACCCCAGTTGTTCTTGTTACATGTTTTTGAATAAGAAAAATGTATTTATAAATGACAAATATTGTATAAAAGCATAATAAAAGAGAATGTAAAGGAATAAACTGGTTTTACAAAATGTATTTACCTACTCGTTACACTCTTAATGCTACACTTTATCCCTAAACTGAATGTAACTTAACTAATCTTCACTGAACTTAATTGCTACTGGTCTTTGCATTTTTGGCTGATTTAAAAAAAAAACACGTGTCCAATGAGGTTTGCCTCTTCCTCCCTTTCAGAATGTTTCTGAAATGGGTGAGGCAAGTTTCATTGAACAGCTCCGATGCACGACCAGTAGCAACTTTTTCGGGGTGTTTCTTTTCCACAAAGTGTGACACCCTCTCCCACATTCCTAAGATCTCCTTTATCTCACTTGTAGAGATCGCCTCCACCTCTGGCTCCTCCTCAAAACCAATTTCTTGGAGAATCTCCGTATGTTGCTAAGACTGCAACTCTTGTAACTCCTCCGTGGTGAGTTCCAGAGAGTGCTCCTCAACGAGCTCATTCACGTCTCTCTCATCCACCTCCAGGCCCATGGATTTTCCCAGAGACACTTATCTCCTCCTCCACTGGCACCTCGGGTTCGAATCCTCCCTTTCGGCTATGGCCTCAGGCCACAGCTTCTTCCATGCAGAGGTCAAAGTCCTCATTGTAACACCCAGCCAGGCCTGATCAATAATTCTGAGGCATATCACGATGTTAAAGTGGTTCTTCCAGAACTCTCGAAGGGTGAGAGGTTTGTGTTCTCCGTCACCTCAAAGCAGCGCCAGAACAGGTGCTTGATATACAGCTTTTTAAAATTAGAAATCACCTCCTGATCCATGGGCTGCAGGATAGGAGTGGTGTTGGGAGGTAGGTAGACAACCTTTATAAACTTGAACTCTTCTAGGAGTTCATCTTCGAGGGTGAGCAGGAGGATTGTTGAGGATGAGGAGGGCTTGCATGGTTAGGTTGTTTTCCTGTAGATATTTCTTAACAGAAGGGCCGAAAACCAGGTTTACCCACTCCACAAAGAACTGCCTGGTGACCCATGCCTTCGAGTTTGCCCTCCACATAACTTGCAGTTTATCTTTTAAAATCTTATGTGACTTAAAGACTCTGGGGTTTTCCGAATGGTATACCAGCAGAGGCTTGATCTTGCAGTCGCCACTCGCATTGGCGCACAGTGGGAGAGTTAGCCTATCCTTCATGGGTTTGTGGCCTGGCATCGCCTTTCCTCTGCCGTTATATAAGTCCTATTCGGCATCTTCTTCCAGAAAATCCCTGTCTCGTCACAGCTGAAGACTTGCTGGGGGATATATCCTTTGGCTTCTATCAGTTCGGAAAAAGTTTTGAGGTAATCCTCAGCTGCCTTCACATCCGAACTTGCTGCCTCACCATGCCTGACGATGGAGTGAATGCTGGACCTTTTCCTGAAGTTATCAAACCAGCCTCTACTGGCTTTAAATGAGTCTTTCGATGCTTCGTCTGTGGAAGTGCGCTGAGTCTGCTCCAGCAAATCACCGTAAATCGCTCGCGCCTTCTCGCATATGATGCCCTGTGTTAATGTATCTCCTTTAAGCTGCTTCTCCATCACCCACACCATCAGTAGATTCTCCATCTTTTCATGGAGAGAGCTACAGAGCTTAGAAATTATTGTAACGCCCTTAGCTGGCGTTATACCCTTTATCGACTCCTTCTGTTTAAGCACAGTGCATATCTTTGAAGTATTATGCCCGTACTGCCTCGCCAAGTCAGCCACTCAGACACCTTGCTCATATTTTTCTATGATTTCACGCTTTAATTCAATAGACATCATCCTCTTCTGAGCACTGACCTTTCCACTCGCTTTCTTCGGACCCATGGTTATAAAAAGAAATGTGATAAAGTATGTAAATGCACAAAAGATGCTTTGACAACAAGGTAAATAAGCACACTGACTGAGACGTGAGAAACTATGAGACGCTCGAGTCTTGGTAAACTGGTGGGTCGTGTGCAGCCGGCTGATCCGAGAGATTACTCGTATCTCAAATGTTGCTCGTATTTCAAAGCAAAAAATCGCTTGCTCGACAGCTCGTATCTCAAAAATCTCGTATGTTAGGGCACTCGTATCTCGAGGTACCACTGTATTTGCCAATATTATATCTGATAATAGACTTGTCTGGAATATAAACAAAGCCATTATCACTCAATAATAAAATAAACAAACAACACAAAGGATATGAGTAGACATTTCACTATATAAATGGCCAACAAGGCCATGGAAAGATGCTCAAATCATTAGCCATCAAGGAAATCAAAATAAAAATCACAACAAGTCACTTCACACACTAAGATGTCTACAACAAACAAAAGGACAGATAATGACAAGTATTATCCAGGGTGTGGAAAAATTGGAACCCTCTCATGCACTTCTGGTGGGTTTGTAAACAACAAAACGTTGTCAGTTCCTCAGAAGGTTACACATAGAGTTAACATAGATCCAGCAATTCCACTCCTAGAGGTACTCCCAAGAGAAATGAAAAAATGTGTTCTTACAAAAATCTGTACATGGATGTGTATTATAGCATAATTCATAATAACCAGAAAGGAGAAACAACTCATATGTCTATGAAATGATGAATGGATAAACCAAATGTGGTATATCCATACAATGAAACATGATCTGGCAATAAAGAACAAAGTACTGACACATGCTGAAGCATAGCTGAATTTTAAGACACTATGCTATGTGAAAGAAGCCAGTCAGTCACAAAGGACCACATAGTGTATGCTTCCTTTTATATGAAAGGCCTAGAATGAAACAGGCAAATCTATAGAGACAAAAGTAGGTTGATTGGTGGTTGCCTGGGGCTAAAGGGTGTGGAGAGGGGATAGAGTGGAGAATTGGGGAGTGATTGATGGTTATTGCAAGGTTTCTTTTTAATGAAACTATTCTAAAATGGACTGTAGTTCCACAACGCTGTGAATATGCTAAACACCACTGAGTTGCACACTTTGAGTATGCAAATTATAATTCAAGGAAGCTGTACTTTGTTTGTTGTTTTTAAGACAAACCAAAAACTAAAGGACCCTTTCCAGTTGGGAAAACACCAGAAACCATGACAATCTAGTGAGCAAAGGTCTTTAGAGGACTTCTGAACCACAGCAGTGGGTTTCTAGGCCCGGCCCCTTTCCTCTTGGGTCATTAGCAAATTGCACCATTTTGAAAAAGTCTAGAGTTCCTGGTAATGCCTAGGACTTTGGGCTCATTTATTCTTTCTTAACTAAGGAGATTATTTCTAGGGGAATGGAAGACACTAGTCAAATCATCACAGAATGGGCCAGTTGAAATAGAAGTGATATTCCAGCCACAGGAGGCATTCAGCCATGGGCTGAGTCACACCAACGGCTTCTTAGAATTACATTAGCTGCTGCCTGAGTCTCTCCTTGAGCTTGGTTCCTAGGAATATAATTACATGCTTCTCTAAGATATGTCTTGCTGACACTAAAATGATTTAGTTCTCAGCCCCCAACAACCTACACACATACATATACTCCAATCCAGCCTTAAAGAAAAGAGTAGAGCTAAGCCAAATGTTGGGCTTGGAAGTCAAAGCAAGATGGCAAGGGACAATGACCCCCTTAGCAGCTCCTGCAGGTCTAGCTATGCCCTCCAAACATATGACATATGCACCCCAAAATAGACAGATTCCAGCGTGTTTCTGTTTAAGTCAGCCCTGCAAATATGCCCAGCAGGCTGGCAGCCAGCTCATGCTGCTTAAGGGCCCAGCTCATACTGCCTAAGGGGCCAGGAGAGTAAAGAAGGGTGTTCCCCAGACAGGAAAGGCTTAGCAAAAGTTACCACTGTGCCAGAACCGGTTTGGCTCAGTGGATGGAGCGTCGGCCTGAGAACTGAAAGGTCCCAGGTTTGATTCTGGTCGGGGGCATGTACCTTGGTTGGAGCACATCTCCAGTGTGGGGCGTGCAGGAGGCGGCTGATCGATGTCTCTCTCTCATCAATGTTTCTGACTTTCTATTCCTCTCTCTTCCTCTCTGTAAAAAGTTAATAAAAAATGTATTTAAAAAAAAAAGTTACCACTGTCTCTCTCTTATTCTCATCCCTGACAGGTCATGTCCCTCTTCCTTGCCTCTCTAATCCTAGCTAGCCTGAATGCAGGCCTGTCTGAAGCCAAAGCCCACACTTAGCTTGTAGCCCCAGGGCCATGCTGGAGACTTGGACACCTGTGACCAATAATCTAAAGGCTTTCTAAAAGATTTCATTCTATCTATCTATCTATCTATCTATCTATCTATCTATCTATCCATCCATCCATTTATTCATCCATCCATCTATTCATTCATCTATGCATCCATCTCTCCATCCATCCATCCATCCACCTACCCACCCACCCATCCATCCTACAAAGTTGGCACAAGCAGAGAGAAAGATTCACCGTGACAAAAGAATGAACATCAGTAGTCACTCTTGGTTGAATTAGGCTTATTTCTTCTAGAGTTTTTATTCAGCATGTGCAGCTATAATATCTATTCACTATTCAAAGATAGCACCACTTTTTCAGAGAGAGAGAGAGAGAGAGAGAGAGAGATTTGCTAGATTGTTTTCTTGTTTTCACTCAATGGCAGATAGCCACTGCTTTGTGGGATGGGGAAACATAGACCTACGGGAGACCTGGAGACAGACTCAGCCCAGGGTGAGTGGGAAGAAGCTTGGGCAGCCTGGGCAGAGAGCTGAACTTTTTTCTGCTCTATCCCTCATGGGATCTGCCTCCCCTGCCTGGGGCTCAGGGACGCCTCTGCAGGGTGAGAGGAATGTCCTGTTGTTTCCAGAAGCTCTTTTGGCTTTTGTTTCTCTGATAATAGATCCTGTCATAGGCACAGGGAAGTTTGGCAACTTCAGGGTCACACAACAGTGCATGATACAAGCAGGACTTGAACTAGGTTATGTGACTTTGGAGCCTCTGTATTTAGCTACCCCACCATGCCACCTACCACTGAAGGTGAGAGTGCTTCTCCATGGACCTGGGAGAGCACTCAGCAGGACGAGGAGTGCGGGTTGCACTTCGGCTAGTAAAGACCTTGGCTCAGCATCCCTAGCTCATGTGTAGGGTAAAGCATGTCTTCCCAGAGCAAGCTGGCCTTAACCCCAAGAGCCTGTGGGGTCAGAGGGCAGCTGGGGCTGCTTCTGCTCCCTGTGCTGGAGGGGACAGGCACCAGCACAGGGTCAGCTGTCCTCAGGGCCAGACCAGTGATTTAATCCAAACTTGGTATCTGATCTATGGGGAGTATAGATCTGGCAGAGCCTCACTGTCCAGCCAGGTCCCAGAGAGAGACCCACACACACTATCTTGTGGCTCAAAGGCTCCCCAGAGGGTACATCCCAGGGAGACCTCCATCCGCCCAGATGACTCCAGGTCAGGATCTGGCTTCTTCTGCTGAAAAATCACCCCTTCCCATTGGACACCATTCCAAGACCAGCAAGGCCGCTGAACACCCCGTCTCCCTGTGTTCCATTATTTATTTACACCCTCTCCACCCCAGTTATCCACATCATCTGACTAGTCTTGGCTGCAATGACCAAACAGCGAGAGGGCATGCCATAGCTCGGGGCACATCCGCAGTGGGACTGGGAAGTCTCAGTCTGGCTCTCTCTCCTCCACCACCACCAGTACCCCCTCCCCACATCTGCCTGCAATTGAACCCAGATGCCAGGAAATATCCTGGTTGTATGGCTGAAGTGAAAACACATGGGTAGGGTGAAAACTCTTTACAGTTTCATTACTGTCATCCCCGGAAACTCGCCGATGGGAGAGGTAGACCTCGGAAGCCGGTGCCTGGTGCTCCCCGTGCGGGAGGACAGCACAGACCAGCTGTGAGCGGCACAGGTGCCCAGGCATTGGTGGCTGCCTGGCTCAGAGGAGGAATTCAGGCTGCTGCCTGGGGGCTTGAGGGGGAGCAGCAGAAGCACAGGGCCCTCCACCCCACTGCCTTCGAGCCCTGTTTTTTACTGCGGTCCCAACAAATTTGGGATCCCAGCTCCCAGTCCTGACTCTGACACTCGCTGGCTGTGTGATATCAGGCAAGTCATGTAACCTCTCTGAGGCTTCATTTCCTTGTCTGTAAAGTAGTGATAAAAATACCTCCTTCTTGGAGTGGTTGCAGGGCAGAAAAGGTACTTTTGGGAATGGAGAAGTAGTCTGAGAGTACAAAGATATATAAAGCAAACCCACAGTCTCTAACCCACTATTCCATTGCCCCAGAAATTCTGAAAACCAGAACTTTCCGCAGCTCCTTTGGCAGCAAAACTTGAGTAGAACGGATAGGAGACTGTTGGTTGAATTTACTCCCCTCCTCTGGTGTGCGTGCTTCATGTAGTTTGCTGCACAAATATGACAATGCTTGATCCTGGGTGCTGCCCCAGGTCCTGCTAGGGACTTGACGTGTTTAGAGATATCTCTCAAGCCCCAAAATTCTGAATTCTGAAACACATGCAGCCACAATGGTTTTAGGTAAGGGAATGTGAACTTATTTCTGGAAATGAAGGAAAAATTCACTTGTTTTGGAACTTAAAAAAGAAGTAGGCTGTCTGGAGTTGTGCTGGATCAGGGGCCTTTTAAAAAATATATTTTTTTACTGATTTCAGAAAGGAGAGGGGAGAGAGATAGAAACATCAATGGTGAGAAAGAATCATTGATTGGCAGCCTCCTGCACGCCTCCCCCTGGGGATGGAGCCTGCAACCGGGAATCAAACCAGGACCTCCTAGTTCATAGGTTGACATTCAGTTACCGAGCCATGCCAGCAGGGCTGGAGGCCTTTTTTACAGGCCCCTGCATTGCCCAGGTATTAGCTGTAGCCCAGAAAGAACTCATCGGTGCATTTACCACGCACTTTTTATGCACATGTAATGATGCTTTATACATGGAATCTATTGTATGTAACCTCCCAACAGGCCGGTGGGACATTTCTACGATTCTGGATGAGAAAAATGGGGGTCCAGAAAGGTACGTGACTTGTCCAGGCTGGCGAGGATGGTTCGAGGTAGATTTAAACCCGGTCTACCAACTCCAGAAGCAAGGCTCCAAAGCACCCTGAAATCGTGGAGCGAGGAAGGGGCTCTCTTCAGTGGCTGCCCTGATGGGGCTGGGAGTGTGAAGGACACTCAGCCCCCGGCTCCTCCCCAGCTGAGGGGCAGGCACTCTTTGAAAACCCAGACCTACAGGTCCTTCCCATGCACGGCTGCCCCTTCCCTCCTCCAGGAGAACTGGCCACCTGAATGGCTCCGAGACCTACTTCCCTCTCCCCACTTTGGAACTAAATGCCCCCAGGTTCCCCAGGTCCTGTCCTGTGGGTTGGAATTCTGAGTCCCCTCATCCATCCTTGGAGTGGTTGCAGAGGCCACCAAGCCGATGAGCCCATGAGACACAGGTGCCCGGGACCACTGCAGGGGTGTGAGGACGCTGCCCTGGGGAGCAACAGTTGTAGGTTTCTGGGGGACACTTCAGGGGGCTCCCACCTGCTCAGGCTGATTTCTGGATCTCCCTGGCAGCCCCCAGTGGCCCCAGGAAATCTGGAAATCCACCTTCGCTGCCTCCTTCCTCTGTAGGCCCCAGCTGGGCCTGGGATTTGGTTTGTTCTTCAATTATACAAGTGGATCATGAACACGTTCTCACTAGAAAAAAAAATACCCACGTGCACAGAGCAAATAGGAACCATCCTACTTTACCTCTGCCCTCTCCAACCTGTTCTGTCCCTGGGGGAACTACTGTTTACAGTTCAGGATGTATCGCCGCAGCCCATTTTCTTGGCGTTTATTTATACATATACATCATTCGGATCTGTTTTGGGCGTTTTATATACACACCTCACATAGTGTTCTGCAGCTTGCCTTTTCCTGCTCACCATATGTCTTGGAGATCTTCCCATGTCAGTTCCCATAAGCCTGCCTCATCCATTTTCACTGCTGCCTCCGAGCCACCCTACGGATGCACGCGGGCTTGCACGGCCAGGTCTCCCTGTTGAGCGCGCAGGTCTCTGCAGTGAACATCTGCGCATGTACACGTCAGGCCCATAAGTCGTCGACAGTGAATATCCAAGTGTTGGTGCTGCTGTGCCCGTGGGTGGTTACTTTCTAGAAGAGGAATTGCTGCATCAAAGACTGTGACATATTTTAATTCTGCTGGCTTCTGCCTAATTGCCCTCTGAAAGGCTGGATCCACTTAGACTCTCACTAATCACACATCAGAGTCCAAGGCAGCAATTCCACTAGCTGACTGGGACCAGGGTTTCCTGGCAGGTGGCTCAGAGATGGCTGCGACCCATTTCCCCTCTGAGCGGCCGGCTGCGGCTGTGGGAACTGCCTTGTCTTTAGTGGTGTGGGCAGGTGGACACGGGCTGGGCCTGAGTCGTGGCGAGGGTAATCAGTATCACATAGTGACTATAAGCAGGGGATTTGGAGTGAAAAACGTGGGTTTGAATCTTGGCTCCTCCACCCATGAGTTGTGTGGTCTCTAGCAAATATAACGTACCCGAACTTTTTCACCTGAAAAATAGAAATAGCAATAACTACATCAGGCGGAGAGGTGGCTTGAGGCTTTCGGAAGATGATACACATATAAACCACTTAGTACATTCCTACATAGACTAAATGACAAGAAATAAAAACTGGCATTTTTAATTATGATTATGATTGTTAATATCTGGGCCCCATTTCAGCTGGGGTGGGGTGGGGGAGGCTTCAAATCCTTACCTGTGTCAGCCACTGAGACTTCCCCAGGCCTAGGCACCAACCATGTCGGCTGTCTGGTGGCATCACAGGGCATCTACTGTGTGCAAAGGTCAGAGCCCACAGGAGTGGGTGATGGTACTAGGAGGCCAGATGAGTATTTGTAGCTTCCAGGCTAAAAGGGTAGACAGGACACAACCGGATAAACACTAGTAAACAGGGGTGGGGAGCCTGACAAACACAGACCTGTGCCAATGCAGTTACTGTGAGATAAACACGGGCAAGCCAAGTCACCAGGTGGGAGCAGAGGGGGTGGGTTGAAGGTGGGGACAGGAGGTGGCAGGAGAGAGTGAAGCCAGACAGATGACACAGCCCGGAAAGGGGACATTGGGGACGGAAATGGGGCTGAGGGGAGTTGCTTAAGAGGTAGCTTTGCTACTGGCAGCCACTGCGGAAAGGAAGGTGCCCTAGGCTAGCTGGCCACCAGAGTCCTTGGTTCAACTGACCTGCCTCTTGCCAGGCATCTGGCCTTGGGTAAATCATCCTCCATTTCTGGGCCGTGGTTTGAACATCTTTACATGGGACATGTTGAAGTAGATGACTCTATCTAGAATCATTTCCAGCCTGAAATTTCTAGGAATTCCTGACTCGCAATAAAATTTCTGCTATGAGCAGTCTGATTTTGAATTTGAGTCACTGTGGCCATCACTCGCATTTCTCGAAAGTGCTGGCACTGAACAGTTTATAAACTATGTCCACAGCTGTTTCTTCCTCCAGCTGTGCTCTATAGCTTTGGATGCAGGTGGAGCTGAGAGTCAAATGCCATTTTACAGGAGGTTACATGAGGGACCCAGGGCTCACCACAGTGAAATGGTGTGCAGGTGGCCAGCACTGAGTAGCGCTGGCGTCTCGCCTTTCCAGGCGCCACCTCAGCAGCTTCAGAGTTATCAACGTTGTAGACAGCAGTCAGCCTGGACCACTTGTGTCCCCACGTACACCAGCATCAGCACCAGCAGCCAGGCCCTGGCCACACCCTCCATGTCAGGTTCTTTGCCCACATCACCTTGTCTAATCCTCACAGCAACCCTCTGATGTGATGCCCACTGTACAGATGAGGAAGGGAGGCTCAGAGATGCTGGGTTATTGCCCAAGATCACCCAGCTGGTGAGCTGCAGAGTTGAGTTTCCCTCCTCCCTCTTTTACTTCTGCCTGAAGATGGAACACACGTCCTCACTGAAACTGGGGAGTTCCACTCACCATTTGTTTCATCCCAAACCATTCACAAGGCCCAGCTCCCTTGCTGCCTCCTCTAGGAAGCCCTCCCTGACCACTCCCAAACATGTGTGCTGTTCTCTTTCCCCTGCACACACTCATGGCCTTCCTGTCTGATCTTTATCAGGCTCCACTAGGAGGAAGGAGATGTCCTTCCTCTGTGGTGGGAGCTTGTCTTTCCTACGTGGGGTTTACCTTTTCCTAAACAAATATATTCTGAAACAGTGAAAGGTGTAGAGAGCTATTAGGCTAGTGGTCTACCTTCCTATAACCCACAGAAGCAGACTGACTTTCTTTTGTAAATGACTGCTTTACTTTTCCTGAAATAGGACCTCTATGCGCTCTGATTAAACAGTGAAAAGTCTCAATTCATGGGAGTTCCTGCCCAAAGCTCAGATCCTCACTGTTAGAGCCAAGCTCCTCACAGCTGCTTCTTTCTGCTGTTACTACAGGAACAGTGTTGTATGTGGGGCAACAAACAGACAGGTGCCACTAGGCTTTTTGACCCCCTCTTTCTCCAGTGGCCAAAACAAACCACTTTCACCAAGAGCTGCCCTGCAGAGAATCCATCGTTTTCTAGTGAGTAGGGGAAAGAGGGAAAAGGAGAAAAACAAGAAAACGAACACTGAAGCGATCATACTCTCCTGTCTCTGGATGGAGAAGGATAGATTACCTTTAGCCAAAGTAAAGTAAAAGCATGCTCAATCTCACCCCAATACATTTAATTTTTTTAAAGTATGCAAATTAACTAATTCACCCTTAGCCAACTTTGTTCCCTGAAGGCTAATGTCCCACAGGCATGATGCTGTCTTAGTTTGGGTTCCCTTAGAAGCCGACCTCAGGTGAGAAGGTAAGGACAGGTCATTTCTTTGTGAGGTTTACTTGGGGATAGTTTATTGGTCATTGAATGGGGACCTGAGATGGATAATGGAAAGCAGCAGGAAAGAGCATGCCAGCAGGTGAGCACTGTGGCCAACTGGGCTCCATCTTGCTGGAGAACTGGAGGAGCCAGTGTAGGACCTGTGACACAGATTCATCTCCTCAAAGGGTAAAGGACCGGGTACTCATTTACCCACTTGCAGAAGTAACTAGTTGAGGGCTACTTCTCCCGTCCAGTGGCCAGAGAGAACCCTCAAGCAAAGAGACAGGTGCTGGAAGGCAGGGGAGCCATTGGCAGGGCACTGCTACCATCGCTGCAAGTACCCGTGGACCAGGCTTAGGGCTGGCCACACAGCAGTGAAGGGAGAGTTGGGTCCCCATAGACCAGGAACTCTGGAACTCATGATAAGAGGTATTAGTGAAATACTACAGAATAGGATCCGTATAAGGGAGCCAAAAGAAAATGCCCGAATCTGTGGTCAGATGGCCAGGATTGAAATCTCACATCGACCAGTAGTTTTGAGCAAGTCGCTTACTCTCTCCGGGGCTCAGTTTTCTCATCTATAAAATGGGAATCGTCAAAGTAGCAACGTGCTGGAGTCGTTTGGAGTTCTTTGAAATGAATATGTAAGACTTGGACCTGCGTGCTCTCGGTGAATGCTTGCTGCTGCCATCATCATCACCGATGCCATTAAATGCTAACGGGAGGCATGGCCAAGCCTGGGGACCCACCACTACAGAGCAAAGGAGCCTGTCAAGACCAGAGCAGGGAAAGAGCTCTGCCAGGCAGCCAGTGGCCTGCACATCCACAGAGGCTCTCGGGGAGGCGTGGGCTGTAGTTACCTGGTCTGGGCAGAGCACTGGGTGATGTCCCCAGAGCCCTTGAAACTGAGAGGCCTGTGAGGAGCTGCTGAGGCCATCGCACACTGGCCTCTCTGCCTCCCTGTGAGGCTGTCGGAGACCATTTCTCACGGACGCCGGTTCCCAGAGGCAGGGGCTTCCATCCCGCCCCCAGGGTGCAGGTGCAGACTGCAGAGCCGCTCAGCTGCAGCCTGGCGCTGAGTGCTTTTACAACCTGCTTCCCACTCCCCTGACCCCTCTCCTTTCAGTGGCGTCCTTTCTGGCATGTGGGGCAAAGACCTGGGGAGCTGGCACCTTGGCTCCTCTCCCTTCTGAAGTCTACGTGGGCAATAAACCTGCCGGATTTAAAGGGCAGCCTACTGTCTCTTTACTGGCAGAACCAGTGGGGCCTTGGCCTTGACTGTGTGATTCCAGGAGAGAATGTGTTGACAATGACAGCAGAGGGGTTGGGCTGACACAGAGGGAAGCAGGGAGGAGACTGATGGAAATGATACCAATAAGAGGTATCATTTAGAGAGAACCAAGATGGCAGCATAAGGTATACACCTAACGTGCTGCCTCTCACAATCAGTTCTACAACTAGAAGGAAGTTCTACAACTAGAAGAAAAGAAAAAAGTGCATTGAGACCTGGTAGAACGTACAGTGGCTCAGAAAGGCAGAGGTATGGAGACTCGCGCAAATCGGGCTGGCGTGTGCTGTTTTTTTTCAATTGGAAGGGAGTTACTTCAGTTTCCAGCAAGATTCTGGGGACCCAGACTCATACAGGGAAAAACTGGACTGTCTATCATTGGGTCAGAAAGGGAGGTGGCTCTCCCACAGAGGTGTACACAAGAATCATTGTTTACTGCACTAGGGTGCTGGATGGGAGACCAGGGATGCAGCCAGCGCTGTTTGCCATGTGCTAGGGATTCCCTGAGACCTGCCCCACCCAATTTACAAACCCACAGAGCTGTTTGCAGCTGCTTTTGCATAGGAATGGCCTGTCCTCTGGCAGCTTAATCTAACAAATTGCACCTGGGTCAGACAACTCCAAAACTTCCAAACTCCAAGCAAAGAGGAGAAATCTGCAAATCTCCCTGTGGCTCCTGCTGGGTGGCCTCAGACACTAGCTGACTTGCACCTCCTTGGAGATCCAGAAACCAGTGTAGCTAGAGGGCAGTGTGAGATGACACCAGATTTCAATTCCTCACATACATAAGTGACACACTCAAGAGGCAGATTCAGTGAGCACCAAAGCCTCACTGAAGCAACTCCTGCCCCATAGGGGTATCTTCAGCACAGCAGTTCTTCCATTAATAGGCACAGCTAATCCTCAAAGTCAATTGGTCTGGACATCAATTCCTCCCAGTGTACCAATAGCAATCAAGGCTTAACTACAACAAGACTGTGTTTCCAGCCCACAAAAGGGGTGCACCAAGAGTGTCCACCTCAGGTGATTGGGGAGGTAGAGTTACTGGGCCATAAAGGACAACTAGCACACAAAGCCACTCCATCAACACAGGGAAGCAGCCAAAATGTGGATGCAAAGAAACATGTCATGAATGAAAGAAATGGAGAAATGCAAACTACTGAACATAGAGTTCAAAACCACATTTATAAGGTTACTCAAGAATCTTCTACAAACCGCCAAGAAACTTAGTGAGACCTTCAAGGATCTTAATGAGAATGCCAAAAAAAATGGAAAAGGACCAGTAAGAAATTAAGCATTCACTGTCTGAAATAAAGAATAATATATAGAAATCCAACAGCAGGCTAGAATCAAACCCAAGAATCAAACCAAAGATTTGAAATATGAGGAAGAAAAAACACCCAACCAGAAAAACAAAAAGAATAAAGCACCCCAAAATGTAAAGATAGTGTAAGAAGCCTCTGGACAACTTCAAGCATACCAACATCAGAATTATGGCAGTGCCAGAAGAAGAGAGAGAGCAAGATACTGAAAACCTATTTGAAGAAATAATGACTGAAAACTTACCCCACCTGGTGAAAGATATAGACTTACAAGTCCAGGAAGCACACAGAACCCCAAACAAGAGGAATACAAAGAGGACCACACCAAGACACATCATAATTAAAATGCCAAGGGCAAAAGACAAAGAGAGAATCTTGAAAGCAGCAAGAGAAAAACAGTTAGTTACCTACAAGGGAAAACTCATACTACTGTCAGCTGATTTCTCAACAGAAACTATGCAGGCCAGAGGGAGTGGCAGAAAATATTCAAAGTGATGAATAGCAAGAAACTACAACCAAGATTACTCTATCCAGCAAAGCTATCATTCAAAATTGAAGGTCAGATAAAGAGCTTCATAGACAAGAAAAAGCTAAAGGAGTTCAACACCATCAAACCAGGATTATATGAAATGCTGAAGGGTAGTCTTTAAGAAGAGGAAGAAGAAGAAAAAGGAAAAAATAAAAATTATGAACAACAAAGTGATAATAAATATATACCTATCAACAAGTGAATCTAAAAATCAAGTGAATAAAAAATCTGATGAACAGAATAAACTGGTGAATATAACAGAATTAGGGGCATAGAAAGGGAATGGACTGGCAATTCTCAGGGGGAGGGGGTGTGGGAAGAGATTGGACAAAAATCTTACACCTATGGATTAGGACAGTGGTTGGGGGTAAGGACATGGGCTAGGGAGTGGGGAATCAGGTGGAGGGGAACTACTGGAGAAAAAAAGAGGAAAATCTGTAATAAACCAAACAATAAAGATTTATAAAAAGAATAAAAAAAGAGGCATCATTTATTCAGTGCCCTGATTCAGACATGGTTAAGCCTTTACTCATTTAATTCTCTCAGCAATCCTATGAATTAGCTATCTGCCTCAGAAGTTAATTGCTCAGAGTAGTTAAATACCTTGTCTAAAGTCACACAGCTCATAAATGGCAGAGTTTGGGGCAGCATCTAGGCCTAAGCACATCCGTAGCTGATGGAAGGAAGGAGTGGGGAGAGGGACAATCATAGAACAGGACCCTTTGAATCATCAGGGCTTGCTTGGGTCCTGAGGGCAGCCTAGTTGGGAGAAGTGCCCTGTGTGCCCTTCTGACCTCAGGCTGGACCCATTCCATCAGCTGGCAGGAAGAGGGAGACTTAGGGGGCTGACTCCTCTTAGCCACGCAGCCCTGCTCCTGCTCTCCAGGCTGGCCCCGAAGAGCCAAGCTGAGGAAAGAGGGAGCTCTCTGATCCGGCCCCACCTGCAGTGGCCCTGTGGCTGTGGTTGCCGATGGTCCCCTGTGGCTGGGCTAGTTGCCAGCAGGCAGTTCACACAGCTGCTGTGCACAGCAGCAGGACTCCCCAGCAGCTCCCGGGGGGCCGAGGGAATATTCCAGGACAGCTTGGAGTCATTAGGCATTCTTTGCTCACCGCTCACGGTGAAAGCTGCGTTTCAGACCCAGGGCCTCTCCTGCTGCCTGCCTTTCTCTCCTTCCCCCAAATAGCTGGCAAGCCTTGTGGGGAGAGGGGACAGGTAGCCCCCAACATCGCTCCCATTCTGTAGATTGGTTTCGCTCTTCTCCCCTGGTTCCTGCTCCCACTGCTCAGTTTATATGAGCCACTGCAGCCCGTGGAAGGCAAGGTAGGAGAAGCTGGGCTCTGGGGCTGAGTCGGCTGTGTGTCTTTGGTCAGCTCACATAACCTCTCTGGACATCTCTGCTTTCTCTGTCAGCAGGAACCCCTCGTTTCTTCCTTTCCCACTACTTTGTGAGATGAGAAAAGTGTGTCTGGAAACAGATACCCGCAGGGGTTAGAACACATGTTGTGGGGTGGGGGGTCGTCAGGCCTTGGTCAGCTTAAATACATTGAAGGGTAGACCTAAGCGGCATTTGGTCTCTGAAGAGACATAGCCCTGGTGTAACATGGTGGTGGTGGGGGGGCGGGGGCAGTGTCGGAGATGACAAGGATGACACCTCAGAAATGTGCTAAGCGGCCGGCAGCCTATCTGCATGAAGCCTGACCGGCTGCTGGTTCCCAGACAGGGATGCCATGTGCACAGCGACACTTTTAGGGTGCAGGGCCGGGGTGGGGGTCCTGCCCCCTAGGCTCCCAAACCCAGAGCACCCTGCCCTCCACGCCCCTACAGGTGAGGGGTGAACCAGGAGGCAGCCCGCAGTGGTTGGAGCTTGGCTGCCTCCACCTGGTCTGCTCCCTGCAGGTCACGGGCGGGGAGGGGAGCTGGCTTCTCTCCATGCGCCACCTTGCCTTTGCTGGCAATGGCGCGCTGACTTCAAAGCATGCCCCACCAGCCCCATTTGGAGCCTGGCTGTGTTCATTCGTCCTCTGAGCTGGCTGTGAGTGGCATCCAGCAGACCTGAGACTGGAGCGGTGGCTGCGTGTGCCAGCATCTGTTTGCTTACACAGCAGGTTTTTTCTGGGCCCATAAAACCTCAGAGGAAACCTGTGTTTTGCAGACACAGAAGGAGAAGATTATCTTTCAGGACTTTGGTATCCATTGGCTGAGGGACAGAGCTGGAGATGCTTGCTGGGCTCCAAGGGCACGTCTGCTGCGGGGATCCCTGTGGTTGCGATGGGGCAGGAAGGCGTGGGCAAGTCTCCCACGCTCTCTTCTCAGTTTGCAGGTGGTGGGGCGGGTGGGGAGAGCGGGGTGGGTGGGGAGGGCAGAGCCCCCAGGTGGTGAGATCTCCGATTAGTGCCCGTGTGACATCTCCCAGGGAGAAGACATTTATGCAGGGGAAGGAGAGTGGACCAAAGGGCATCACCCACTCAGGATTGACTCCCGTGCGACCTGGTCTCTAAGCCTCAGTTTCCTTGACTGTAAACCAGCCTACATTCAACATCCACAGTGGGAGGATCGGAATAACTCGCCAAGGCAGCAGACATTCAGAGACCTGGGAGCCGGCTGGGCCCTGAGCAAAGGACAGCATGGGCGTGGTCAGCTCACCTGCGGCCAGGCGGCTGGGCGGGGGGCAGGTAGTGGGATTCTCAGTCTCCCCAGCACTCCGCGGTAGGAGTGGCAGCTGCTCACACACCTTTGAGCCAGGTGCTCCCTGGGGGCCCAGCCAGCCCAGCTCACGCCAGAAGGGCCTGGCAGAGACCCTGCTTTCTCCTCCGAAGCGATGTAGTTCCCCCAGCCAAGGGCAGCCCAAAGCGGGCCAAGGAACTGACAGCTCCGGGAGACTTCTTGGCTCTGCCTGAACGGCCGACCCTCCCTGTTTGGTGTATCCCTCGGCCTGGCCGCCAAAGGTTTTGCCGTCTGCAAAGCTGGGCTAGTTATGCATCCCCTAGTTCCTTGGCCTCCGGCTGGTCAGACTCCCAGGAGAGGGGCCCGGCAGCTCAGGTGGTTCTGCACCTTTGTTCTTGAGCTAAGGGATCTCAAGGGAGGCAGAAGTGAGCCACCCCCTCTTCTCCACACAAGGACCTGCACAGCGTGGCCTCAGCGTCATTCCCCAGGTGCTGGGAAACCTGCTGCCCCCTCGCTCCATCTCAGAAGCTGTGATGAAGAGCGCCTTTCAATACGGAAGTGTATGTGTCCATGTGTGTGTGTGTGCATATGTGTGCATGTATGTGTATGCATGAGTGTGTGTGTGTGAGTGTGTACATACATGAGTCCTTTTACTCTTAAAAAAAAAGGGCAATGAAAGAAGAAAGGAAGGAAGGAAACTTGTCCTTTGGCCAAAAGTGTTTAAGATGGAATTTTCCTCTTTCTTTCTTCCTCTTCCTTTTTCCCCAGCAGTGAACTCCCAGGCCCTGCAATGAAAGGGTAGGGACCGCTCTGGCTGTCAGAGAGACAGGTGAGCCAGCCCTGCCTGGAGAGCCAGGCTTCGCCTCCTGCCCTCCACCAGTGTGTGTTCATCTGTGTGTGTGCATGTGTGGGGAGGGGTCTGGAGAACAGAACTTCAGAGAGCTGGTGGTGGCAGCAGCAAACAAGGGTTGGGGTGAGCTGGCTTCCTCCTCCCTCCTTTCATCTCCTTGACCCAGAGCCAGGCATTGTTCTTGGTGCAGCAGCGACAGCATGAACGAGAAAGACCTCATCTGTTCTCTCATGGCATTCATGTTCGGGTGACAGCAAGCCACAGGTAAACCAACAAAATGGCCTCAGCGAACAATGCACGATGGGAGGGAATAAAATAATATAACCTGTTTGTCTCTGATTTTGAAGGCAGCAGAAATGAAAACTTAAGTGATAGCAAGGAGGGTAGAAAACCACTCAGAGGTGGGTGAGGGCTGTGTGAAAATGTGGGTGTCGACCTGTCTTGCCCCTGTCAGAGCATTCAAACCAGAAGTCCGCTGATGGAGGGCAGGAGGCGAAGCCTGGCTCTCCAGGCAGGGCTGGCTCACCTGTCTCTCTGACAGCCAGAGCGGTCCCTACCCTTTCATTTCAGGGCCTGGGCGTTCACTGCTGGGGAAAAGGAAGATGAAGAAAGAAAGAGGAAAATTTCATCTTAAACGCTTTTGGCTAAAGGACAAGTTTCCTTCCTTCCTTTCTTCTTTCATTGCCCTTTTTTAAGAGTAAAAGGACCTGGGGAATGTAAATAAAAAGCTCCTATCATGAATCAGGCCGTCTTTTTCCCAAACCACAGGAAGAAGCCGGGGTGTGAGCAGAGGTGCAAAAAGAGATGCAAGGCAGCGGGTCCAGCGGCTCAGAACAGGGCACCAGCAGGACTTCAAGGTAGCTGCTCTGTGGGGTTTCGTAGGCGTCACTGAGCAGCTGCCTCTCGGGGCCCAGATGTTCTAAGAGAGACTTAGAGGGTGGGCTGAGCCTACCTGGAGCCAGGCTGCCTGTGGAGCTGATGTGCTCAAAGATGAGTCCCAAAGAACAGGAAACACTGACTCCCAGGTCCCCTCTGAGGAACCCTCAAACCACAGACAACTCCTTCATGTGCACCTTGATGCTGGAGGGACTCTCTAATCACTCAGCCTGCTGATGGCTTTGTTTCCTTCCAAAACATGACTCTCAAACAGAAGGCAAAGTCCTAGCCATATGAGTCATTTTCACTTTCATATAAATGAGCCAGGATACGAGAAGGGAAAGAGCATGAAAGCACTGGTTTCAAGAGAAAAGACATCTCTTTGGGGGGCCAGGAGTCACAGGAGGGGAAGAGACCCGCAGAGGGAGCGGGGAGCTGGAGGGAGTGTTCCCAGACTCCAGGCTGCAGGGCAGGGCCAACACCTCCCTGGAGGAAGCCCAGGTTTGCAAGGTCAGCGTAAATCAGCAGAGTTCAGAAAGTCCATTTGATCATGAAGAGTGAGTTTTGAGGAAGGCAGATGCAGCATTTATCAAGCACTAGGTACTGGGTGCACGCATAATGTGGCACCTTTGGTATTTCAGGTAACCCTCACAACACCTTTGGGAGGCCAGGATCAGAGGAGGGCAGGGAGACTCAGAGGAACGGCTGCAGCAAGGGACACAGCTGGGGGTGGAATCGCATATGCGGGCATCCGGAGGCCTTGCCTTTCTGCCTGCCCTGTGCTGCAGGCCCCTTGAGGCACAGGTGGGCTGAGTCCAGGGCTCAGGCTCTTAATGGGCCTCCAGCACCTGAGAGCAAACTCCCCTCCTGAGACCAGGCTGATCCATAGACTGGGCTCTGGACTGGGGGCCCCAGCACAGGGCATCTGGCACCATAGAGAGATAGGAGTGCAGATGGATCATCCCTGATTATATCTAGAGTCCTGTCTCTGGCTGAACGGCTTCCTGCCTCTCCTCCTTTGTCACTACTTCTCATTTGTCAAAATTCCAGCACAGTGACCTGCAGCTCACACATATGGTCAAGGAGGGAGCAGGAGGAAGCCATGGTTACCATGGAGCTGGCCCATAGCAAGCAGGGACATCATCTCACAGTGTTAGGGAGCCACCTGGAGTGCTAGACTGAGCTTGGCCATAGTTCTCTGTGTGCCCTCGGGCAAGTCACAGTGCCACTCCATGTTGTTTGTCCATCCACAACTCCTTTAAGGGCTCTTCCAGGTCTGATAGTCTCATATTCTTTTATGGTGCCTACCAGGAAGGCTTAACTGATAACCCAAAACTATACATCCTTTATGTGCTGTGCAACTACTATGTGCTCAATGCTTCATCTTGGCCTTCTGGAAGGATGGCTCTCAGTTAGCTACTGCCACAGCAATGCTGCCTAACAAACAGCCCCATAACTCAGTTATTATTCATTCTCAGAGAGGCTGGCTGAGGTTCAGCTGATCAAGGCTGGGCTACTTCTCATTGCAGGTCTGCGGGTCAGCTGGGGATGTTCTGCTTCTTGCACCTCTCATTCTCCTGGATGAAAGGGTGCTGGGGCCTTGGCAGCGATGGCTGTAAGAGAAAAACAGAAACACATGAAGCCCCTTCAGAAGCCAGTGAATTTTCATTTCGGATCTAGACCATTGGGCAGAACAAGTCACGTGGCCTTGCCCAGGGTGAAGGGGCAGAGAAACATGTTCCACCATGGAGAGACATGGTGGGCAGGGCCACCAGGAAGGGCGAGGAATTGGGGCTTGTCACCCACTCCACCATGACAGGAACGACTCAGCCTCTTTCAATAGGGAAATTAAAGTGTTCTTTCCCACCCTTTGCCTATTACAGTAGAAGGGATGGGGTATGAGCTTTTCCCTTACTTCCTCATTTGAGGAGTGGACATGCAAGTATTAAGCTCTTCCCCATCACCAAGCAAAGGAGGAGAATTTCTCAGTTGCTGAGAGGTTGAATGGTCAGTAGGTGAAAGAACCTGAAGAGAATAAGGTCTAAGACCGGAATGGAGATAGGACAGGGACTCTCCCAGAGTCTCAGGTGAGGATGGAGGAAGTATAACTGAGGGGAAGTTTGGGACCTGAGTGTGGGCAGGGCATCCAAGGGGAGCCAGGAGAACTGACCTGGAAGGGGACGGCGTTGAGGAGCCATGTTTGAAGGCCCAGGGCAGCAGGACTCTGAGCTGCCACCTGCCAACCAAAGAGCGTGCACAGGTCAACACTGATTGACTCGTGACTTCACTTTACCCCTGATGAACTGATCACCAGGCGGAGGGAAACAACCACCCACCACTGCACTTCACTGAGCCCCTACCTGGTGACCCTGGATGACATTCCCATCACCCACCCAGGGTACCCAGGCTGCCCCATTATTTTGGGGTGTAAAATTAAAGTACAAGTGGTGTCTCACATACTATATGCCAGAAGTTTCCTCATCATCTGGTCCAAGCTAAAAAACCTGTCCTCAAGATGCTCCCCATTCCTCACCAACAGGGAAAGCCCAGGAAGGCAGAGGCATGGCCTTGCCTGCTCAGTCACCACCCAGATGAGAAAACTAACCTACATTTAGGAAGTGTTAAAAAATAAAAGGTACATCAAAAAGAACATCTCAGTTGAGCAGCAGGATCACTCATGCTTCCACAAAGCATGAGTGATCACCAGGGGACCAGAGAACCAACATCGATAGAAGCATCCAGAATGTACAGGGATGGAGAAATGACTGTGCATTGAGTGAGTTCAGGCCAGTTCTCCCTTGGTTCAACATCTACCATGTGCCAGGCTCTGTAACAGGCACCTGGGACATGACCTTGAATGAGACATGGCTTCTTCTCTTGAGGCCCTCACAATCTTAAGAGGAATATCTGAAGAGGCTTCATGGGAGGAAAGGAATTTCATCTACATTTTAAAGGACAAGAAAAATGGGAGTAGACGAAGAGGGATATGGGGGGGAGAGGAGGAAAGTGAGGGAGGAGGGCATATGTTTTCCAGGCAGAAGAAAGCAATCCCTGGAAGAAGAGAGGAACTTCCTTCTACAGGAAATTTGGCTTAGCGTTCCACAAGGAGAGGTTGATGGATAGTCAATGGAGTGACTCTCTAATGGTGGAATTTTGGTGAGTATAGCAACTGGGAAAGAAGGCACTGCCAGACACCTGCCAAGTCACCCACATCCATAGTCACCCCCTCATGGATGCTGGAGGCCCTTCCTGATTTTCATGGCCTAGGAAAGTTTCCAGCAGCTTCTCAGATCCATGCCATGCTCTTTTCATATTTTTTCTTCCTAAGCCATGATTCTTTGCTTCTAGAAACATAATACCCCTTCCGAGAGATGTGCTATGGAAACCTCACCACAAATACACTCTAGTCCCTGATTGTACTAATTAAAAGGAAAGCGTTGGTGGAAAAATGATTTTAAGGAAACACAGTTTTATTATTTTTAAGTTAATCCACTTACTCAAGTGAGCGAACCACTAAGGATTCCACAGAACAGTAAGGGAGCCACTGTGAAGAATTTATTGGGTGATCCATTCAGTCGTTAAACATTTATTGTGCAGCCACTATGGGGCAGAGGTTGAGGATTCAAGGCCAAGTAAGTCCCAGTGTCTGTCCTCAAGGAACCCAGTCTGGTGGGGCAGATACACACAACCTCGTTTACAAAGCAAAGTGGTAGGTTTGGTAAGAACTATATGTACGAAGATCACTGGTGCACAGAAAAGGATAATGTACATGTTTGCAGTATGGGGTCATCAGGGAAGATTTCTGTAGGAAGGAAAAGGGGACCCCCTACTCAGGTAGGATAATAGATGATTCCCAGAGAAAAACAGGAAATGGGATAGAGTCAGCAGGGGCATAGCTCAGGTAGGGCACAGCGTGCACAATGGCCCACAAGAAAAAGAAGCAGTGTGACTAAGATGGTTGTTGCAGGGGAGTGGTGTGAAATCGAGGAGAGGCAAGAGTTGGGGCTGGAGTAGTCAGCAGGGGCCAGAGCAGGAGAGACCTGTAAGCCTTGGCAAGGGTTTGGACTTCATCATGTACACAAGTGGAAGAGCATGGCAAGGTTCTAAGGAGGAAGTGATACAGATAAATCTGTTCCATAAGGAAAGCAGCTCGGAAGATGCATTAGAAGCAGGAGGATCGCTGTGGGTAAATGGAGAGAGAGATGGCAGTGGCAGTGTGAGGAATGGAGAAAAGAGGCTGCCTGTGAGAAATGCTTAGGGGACAAAATTATAGGATCTAGTGATTTATGAATCTCAACAGAAGAGGAAAAAGGAGGATTCCAGAATGGCAACCAGGCTTATAGCTTGGGTTGCAAAACAGATGGTGGTACCTTCAACTGCGATTGAGAGTTTGAGAGAAGGCAGTTTAAGAGGGGAAAATAGGATCAATTTCAGATGTTGAGCTTGAGGAACCTGGTGTGACATCAGCAGAGGTGACCCACAGGCAGGTGGATATCTGCATGTGTCGCTATGGAGGAGGACCGAGGGCCAGGAGCATCAGAAATCATGGAAGGAGGTGAGAACACTCCTGCTTTAGGCTGCAATGAACAGAACACACATTTAAAAGGGTCTAAAACAAACAAGGGCATTTATCTGTTTCACTTAATAAGTTTGGAGGTAGTCCTGGGCTTCTTCATCAAAGACCCAGATTTTTATATATTTTAATTCTGCCACTTTTGGTCATCCATAACTAAATGCCCTGTAATAATGTGAAGACAGACAGGTACCTAAAGGACTTGTCACCCCAGGGAAAGAGAGTAGAAAACAGTTGGTTGGTAGATGTGATGCCTGCTTTTGGCTGTGTTAGAGAAGAAATATGAAAGGGGTAGGCTCAGAAAAAAACAACAACACACACATACACACAAACTGGCTGGTTGGCAAGCAAGGATAAGCGGGAATCAAATGCCCACCATTAGTACTTGTGTGTTTGGAAGAGGCAACTGCTTCTGAATCCTAAATGGTAAAATGTAAAACTGAGAAATGCTTTCAGTTAGAAAGGTTAATGAAGCTTTATCCCGTGTAGATTTCTGCTTGTGCTATGATAGAGTAGCAGATACTGGACTTGCCCACACCCACCGGAAACAAGTACAATTTTGGATAAAATATATGAAACATCTGTTTTCAGACACTGGATAACCAGCAGAACAAGACAGTGGTCCCTGTGAAAGGAAAACAAATTACATGAACTATATGATCAACCTTTCTGCCTAGACCATGACTTTGGGAGGGGGAACCCAAGCAGGTCACACTGTTTTGAGGAGACAGATCAGAACTCAGAGAACTCGTGCACCTGGGATTTGCAGAGCAGAGTTCTGGAGAGGAGGGAGCTATGCAGAGAAAGAGTTCCAGAAAACTGCATAGGAATCCTTTGAGTCTTTGGTTAAATACTTGGCTGTGCATGTGTATGATGAGTCTCCATGAGTTTAGAAACAAAGAAAATACTAAAAATATAATATTTATTGGGGTGTTGTAAGTTGAACCACTCTCTGAGCTCAGAATTGAGAGATGTTTAAGTTTAGGCCAGCTAGATGGAGAGACCTCATTCAACACCCGGAGTATTTAGTGGAAACTTCAGAAAGGCCACACCTTAAGAGTATAGCTAAACTAGCAAGCCCTAGAGAAGCTTTTAGACCAATCCTAACAAAGCTTAAAGATAATCCTTGTAAGGATCAAGCTGATCTCTGAATAAACAGACAATACTAAACACTCTTTGAAGAATGATTTTTTTAAAAACCACCAATAGCGCTTAATAATGTAATATTCAAAATGGTCATCTTTCAATAAAAAAAATCCTTAGATATGAGAGGCAAAGACATTCATAACCAAGAGAAAAAATACCAGTCATAGAAACTGACTCAGGGTTGACATATGTGAGGGAATTTGCAGATAAGAAATTTAAACAGCAATTATAATAGATTCAAGTATTTAAAGGAAAGCATAATTATAATGAGAAAAGAAATGGAACATATTTTTTAAAAGTTCTAAATGGAACCTTAGAACTAATAAATACAGCATGATAGTTAATTTTATTTGTCAACTTGATTGGGCCACAGGATGTACAGCTATCTGGTTAAACATTATTTCTGGCTTTGTCTGTGAGAATGCTTCCAGAAGAGATTAGTATTTGAATTGTCGGATTGAGTAAAGGAGATTGCCCTCCCCGTTGTGTGTGGACATTATCCAACCCATTGAGAGCCAGAAGAAGAAGGAAGTTGAATATTCTCTCTCTCTCTCTCTCTCTCTCTCTCTCTCTCTCTCTCTCTCTCTCCTTTGGACCAGGAACTCACACATCAGCACTCCTGGGTCAGGCCCACTGGTTTTCCCTGCTTGCAGAGGAAAGATCATGGTTTTCTCAGTCTTCATCATAGCATGAGCCAGTGTCTTACAATAAATCTTATTCTATATAGATGATAGATGCTAGCTAGATAGCTAGGTAGACAGAAATATGTCCTACTGGTTCTGTTTCTCTAGAGAAGCCTAATACATATAGTATATGAAATTAAAAATCATAGTGTAGGCTTACTAGCACATTAGACTTGATGGAAAAAGATAAGTGAACTTAAAAGCAGGATAAACTGAAGCACAGAGAGAAATAAATCTGAGAAAACATTGACAGAGCTTCAGTGACCTATTAGACAAGTGGTCTTACACACATGTAATTAGAGTTTCAGAAAAAGAGTAAGGGCATGTGGGTATTTGAAAAAGATAATAACCAAATATTTTCTAAATTTGATGAAAAATATAAACTCAGAGATTCAAGAAACTCAGTTAATACAAGAAACTCAGGATAAACACAAAGAAACTATACCAAGGCAACATCACAATCAAATAGCTGAAAACCACTGATGAAGAAAAAAAAAATCTTAAATGAGGCCAGTGGTAGTCTTAGCCTGAGGCAAAGAATAGATTGGATATGGCTGTCATATCCAATGTTGAAAACTCTGAATAGACTAAGGCAAATCTTTTCACCTGGACAAACTGACTCAGGAAACAGAGACTTGAAGGAGTACTCTCCCATCTCAGGGTGTGATTAATTACCCCAAATCGTAGTGGTGTGAAGGAAGCAGGGGCCAATGGGGACAACAGAGGAAAGAAATTCAGAAAATTTAAATGTATGTCTAGAATAAAAACGATGAATGTGGCTATTGGTACACGGAGTTGTTGAGAATACCTAAGAAGACTGCTGTGTCTTTAAGTGAGTTGTACTGCCAAAAAGTCACAAGCCTTAACTTAAAAAGCTGATGACTATTCAAGGTTTAACTCAGGCTGGCAATATTCCACAGGCAAGAAACAGGCTGAAAAAATTGCTCAGCCTTCAAAAAGGGCATATTCTCCAGTGCTCACTGTAGATAGGGGAAATGCACTCTCAGAACAGAGATCTTGTAGCTCCAATATTAAACCTCACATCACATTTAAAAGCTGGAAGGCAAAGGAAGAGTCTCTCAGTAACCTCCTTCTTTTGTCAAGGAGAAAAACTTTTCTCAGAAAACTCAGCAGACCACTCCTCAGGTCTCATGCATGATTCAGGGTTGGACTTGTGCCCATGTCTAGCTGCAAGGGAAGCTGAAAAACAGTTATCTCAATTAAGGGTTGGGGGGTGGATTCTGCCACAGAAAATAAATAAGGGAGGTGGGGTGACTATTGGATAGGCAACCCATAGTATTTGTCCATCCCAGAAATGCTGACAGTGAGAAGTGAGGTCACCCAGAGTGGAACCCTGGGGAACATCAACATTTCATGAAGCTCCATATAGAGATAAGAAAAGAGGATCTTAGTTTCTGAGTAACAAGTTTGCCCCAAACTTAGTAACTTAAAGCAACAAACATTTATACAGACATTTATTTTCTCACAATACTTGAAAGTCAGGGAGCTAGGAACAGCTTAGCTGGATGATTCTGGCTTAGGGTCTCTCGTGAGGTTGTAATTAAGCTGTTGGCTTGGGCTGCATTATCTATCACCTTTATTTGGGCTGGAGGATCCACTTCCAAGAAGACTTACTCTCATGGCTATAGGTTGAGTCCTCAGTTCCTCTCTAGCTATTGGCTGGAAGTGTCAGTGGGACAACTAAGTGGGCCTTTCCATATGCTGCCTGAGGGGCCTCTATATGGCAGCTGGCTTCTCCTGAAGCAAGTGATCCAAGAGAGAGAATGAGAGGAAAACCAAAATGGAAGCCATATTGTCTTCTGTAACCTAATTTTGGAAGTGACATGCAATTGTTTCAGCCATATTCTACTGGTCACACTGTCTGACCATGATATAATGTAGGAGGTGACTATGCAAGGAAAACTCCAGGGGGAGGGAATCTTTGGGGGTCGTCTTGGAGACTAGCTACCACAGAGCCCTTGAAGGAGATTGAGAAGAGATACAAGGGGATATCACAGAAGCAAAGGGAGAGAGTTTCAGAAGAGAAGTGTTCAATAGTTTTCAATACAGCAGTGAGAACCAGTAGCTAAGGGATGAGAAATGTCCATTGGATTTATCGGTAGAGGTAATTAAGAACATTAAGAGCAATTAAAAGCAACTTTGACAGTTTGCAGGGAACTGAGGTTTGAATGGGTGGTAAGTAATTGGAGAATGGCAGGTGTGAACTACTTTTTCAAGAAGGTTAGATGAGGAGAGAAGAAAGGAGATTTGGACAGAAGCTAGAGGATGACGTAGGAAGATTTTGTTTTTGGATATGAGAGGCCTGAGGATGTTTTTAGGCAGAAAAGCAGCAGCCAGTGAACTGGGAGAGCTGAAGATCTAAGAGAGGGAAAGATGACTAATGGGGTAGCCTCTTGGAGGAGGCAGGAGAATTGGAGGTCAAAGACACAGGTGGGGTGGTTGGCTTTGAACAGAAAGACTCCTCATTCTCTGAGGCTGCAGTGAGGGAAGCAAGATGAGTGGCTGGCAGGAGACCTGAGGGTGAGGATGAGTGGGAATTGAGAATTCATACCTGATGGCCTCAATTTTCTCAGAAAGAGTAGGAGGCAAGGTCGCAGTGAGTGGAGTGAGCCAACAATGATGTCAATTACTATGATGATTGCTTACATACAGGAGTGGGTGAAAGTAGATTTACAGGTGTGAGTACGTAGAACAGTTTATTCTTGTATTATTATTTATTTATTTATGCATTATTCATTTATTACTGTATTATTTGTACGTATATTACTTGGGCCTATGGAGAAGCCCACTTAGTTGTCTCACTGACGCTTCCGGCCAATAGCCAGTGAAGGAAGGCTTGGGAATAGTCTGCTTTCATGGGCAGTCCTTCCCTTGTGATATAATTTCACTTTCTATCTCTCAGCAAACTAATTTTCATGGTTGGTGATGCCTCAGAGAGCACCTGTCTGAGTTTATCTCAAGGTGTGCATTAGTAGAATTGAAATGAAGAAGGGTGGGAGTCACCAGAACTCAGTGGGTGTGAAGAATTATGATATCTCAGTGGAGCAGGAACCTCTGAGGTCTTCCAGGACATTTCATCCAAGGATCTGACTCCTCATCCAGGCTTCTTCCATCCTCTGCTCCATCTTCCTAGCAGCGGAAAATTCCCTCCCTCTAAGAAGAGTCTTCCCACTCAGACAAACCCACAGTCTTCCCTTCAGCAGGGCTGAAGTCTGACTCCCTCAGGTCTACATGGAGTCCCAGAACAGTCCTCCCCTCTGACATCCCTTCAGAGCTGTTTCTTCTGTAGAATAAATAAATCTTCCCTGTTCCTTCATCCTTCCTCACAGAGCAGCATTTCCTGCCCCTCACCAGAATTCCTTCTCTTCTAGATCTCTTCTAGGAAACCAGTAGTTCTAGGATTCAACTGTGACCTGGCCAAGTGGCTTTCTTCTGAGCACTCAGAGTGCTTAGGAGATCTGCGACCTCAGACAGCAGGGGCCAGGGTCTCTGGGCTTTGAGAAAACTCTTGGGCCAGAGGCAGCAGAAAGGGCTTACACCAGTAAGACTTGAAAGAGCACATGAGCCTGACCAGTGATTGCACCCTCAGATTTGAAAAGGAGGCTCTGTCTCAGGGTTGGGGTGGGGTGGGGAGCAGAGGAGAGTCAGGAGCCACAAGAGCACAGACAGTGGTGGTTTTGGAGAGGCTCCCAGAGAGCTCTGGAGGACATGAAGCAGAGGAGACCTGGGTCCTATAACAGAGCCCTGGCAGGTGGCAAGATCTCAAGGAAGGGAAATGGTTTTATAGAATGTTCCAGCAGCAAGGTCTTAGCCAGTCTTGCAGAGATTTCCCACACACTAAAATGGCCCTGAAGAATGACTTACCTGTAGTAAGCCACTTCTCCCACCCAGATCATTTCTCCCAGGAGCAGTTGAGGAGGGGGCAGAATCTCTGAGCTTTAAGAAAACTCTTAGGCCATAAGGCAGCAGAAAGGGCCCACCTCAGTGAGCCTGGGTGGAGGTGAGGTGAGGAGTAGGGTCAGGAGCCACAAGAAGCTGGGGTGTTTTCATAGAAGTGGGAGCCCCCTCCCTCTCATAGAATAGAAGACACTGCCCATCCCCTCATTTTACAGGGCCTTCCAGCCTGGCTGACCAGTCTGGCCTCACCCTGACCTCATCCCCTTCAGCCTGCACAGCAGGGCTATGGCCCAAGGAGGCAAGAAAGCACCAACAGCTGCTCCTGTGAGTCTGCTAGAGGCCCTTGGCCAACACTTCTTCCTTTTCTGCCCTGGGAGTGGAAAGACAATGATTTCACTTCCAGATACAGTTCCCTTCTTCTGTCCCTCTGTTTGCCTTGCAGAGAGAGGACTCAGGGACTCAGAGTAGAGCCAGTGGCCCTTCCCACTCACACCTCACACAACTTGTGATCAGCCATTTGTACATAGAGCCACTGGCTCACATGACCCCTTTGGGGGCCTGAAAAAGAGGCCTCTCTGGGCTGAGCAGCCCCCTGATCTTATGATGGGTTAAGTGGAGGTGGGTAACTCAGGCTTTGCTCACTCCTTGGGTGGGGCACCCTTATTCAGTGAGGTGCCACATAGGGCAGCTGTGACTACAGACGTGGTCTTACTTGCATCTCACAGGCAGCCTTGTGAGGCAGAGGGGTCTGATGTTGCTGTCTCCATTTGGATGAGGAGGAAACTGAGACCCAGAGACGAGTCAAGATCACATAGCCAAAGATGGGGGCACTAGTGCTCAACAAGTACTTTGTACTTCCCGTCCCTATCTCTGTCAGTAGGACACCGCCCTTGGGACCAGTTCCCAAATTGCTGCTCTTTGGCTTCTAGCCAACCTCTCTAGCCTACCCAGCTCCCACCCAAATGCTTTTTTTTTTTTCACATGTCTGAGCCCATTTTCCTGCCTTAATAAGCAAAAAATGTCATCAGTTGTTTTATACACTGGAGATTCATTGTGGGACCCTCAATTGGCCCTGTGGATATTGCCATTATGCTCAATGTGTTTGACCCCAGGAATCTCAGGCCACTTGGGGGTGTGGGGTGATTTGACCATCCATTCACAGTAACTTTCAGTTATTGTTTCATTTTCCCCTTTATCTTAAAGAGGACTTGCAATAAACATAAGCTAATTGAAAGATACATTTGGAGGCATCAATGAGGCCTTTCTGTAGTTCAGTGGTGACTGAAGACCTGCAGCACCCCATCTGCTGTTCTCTGCAGTGCTTCAAGCTTCCCTCTCCTGGGCCCCATCAGCTGCCTGGCCTTTCAGGCTCATGCGTACAGAGTGAGCTCCTCTGCCTGCCACACGCTGTCATCCTTTGCTCCCGCCCCACCCTACCCCAGCTGCTTCCTGACTCCTCAAGTTCCATCAGCAACTGAACTGCACGTGCAAAACTACATCCAAGGAGCCTTGGCCACACCTGGACTTGCTTTATATGGTAAGACTCTGGACTTTGAGCTGATGTTGTAACAGAATAGACTTTGGGGATCCTTGGGAAGGAATGAGTGTATTTTTGCATATGGTAGGGTCTTGCATGATGGCGGCCCAGGGAAGCACTGTGGAAGTTAGCCTCTTGCCTCCTGATATTCACACCTTTGGGAGTCTCCTCCCTCACTGAATTAGGACTGTGACAAATGGAACACAGTAGAAGTGATAGTGTGTGACTTCCAGGGACAAGTCATAAAAGGCCTTGCAGCCTCCACCTGGGTCTATTGAACCCCTTACATGGGGGAAGCCAGCAGTCCTGCCATGCAGATACTCAAGCAGCCTTGTGGAGACACCCGCATGGAGAGGAACTGAGTCCTGGCACCAAAAACCACTGAGCCACCTTGGAAGTAGACCCTCAAGCCCTCAGATGAGTACAGCCCAATCGACATCTAACTGAAGCTTCATGAGAGATCCCAAGCTAGAGCTGCATCACCAAGCCACTCCTCAGTTCCTGAACCACAGACACTGTGAAAGGTAATAAATGATTACTGTTGTTTTAAGCCACCAAGTTTTTCATGACCTTCCAGCAGTTTTTGATCCCTAATACATCATCACCCACTATCAGAGGCTCCAATTTTTTAATCTCTCTTAAATAAAGCACAGAGAGGTTGAACAGTGGTCCCAAGCAACACAGCAGAGCTGCTAAGCTTTGAATAACTAAATATTTATGCTCCCAAATATCTGCTTAACCCCTCTTACCTACCTCTCTCCTTTCTGGGCCATATCTTCATTTAGCCCATCCCCATCTTACCATCACCTCTTTTGGAAACAAACTCATCCTCCTCGCCCCCATTCTCAAATCCTTTATGCTCAAAAACCAACCCCCTAAAACGTGGAAATGGTAACCAGCTGCTCATGAACTAATATGGCCAATTTGTGACAGATAAAGTTTGTAGCTATATTTGCTACATGTTCTCATGTAGTAGGGTGGTTTAGAAACCACCATAACGATATGAGACATATACTTGTTGGCTTTATCTTAAGCTTGTTGGATTGGCTCAAAGAAAGGAGAGTCCTGGCCAAAAAAGCAAGAGCTTAATTAAGGATAAGATCTATAATATGACTGTGAAATCTCAGTTTCGACAGTTAACCTCCTGAGTGTGGTTTTCATAAGCCCCTTTTGAGCTTTCTATGCAGAAACACAGCCCTAGAAGATGGGAGGAAATATGAACACGAGGCCTCGGATCATTCTGTCTCTGCTCCGCTCAGCCCAAAAAGCCTTCCCTCTCTCCCTGGAGTGAGAGACCCACCATTGAAGGGGAAGTGCCAAGTCGGGCCCTGTGACACCCGCCATGCCTGCTTTCCCCACACTCCTCCTTCCTCACATTATCAAGTCACAGGCTGTGTGTAACTTCCCCCACCTTGAAGCTGTTTGAGAAGCAGGGGTTGCATCTAATTCATGCCAGTCCTCATGGGAGGGTCCCACCGAACCTGAGGTTGGCAGGAGAAGATGCTTGGTGACGTCTGAGAAGTTGGACATCATAAAAGCTACACAGAAGAACAGTAGACTCATGGTCCCAAGAGTTATGGGATTCCATTAACTTGAATTCCCCAAGAAAAATGTGTCAATTGGGTTAAACTTAGCTGGCTAGGGACTGGCAGGCAGAGCAAATAGAATGTGGAATGAAAAATACATAGCAAAGCTCTTTGGATACTTTAGCCATTTGAGGAAGGGTTTGAGTGGGAATTTGTAGCAGAGCCATGCATGTTCTCTTGGGAAACATTCCAAACAGCCAGGCTTAATTTCCCCAGGGAGTGACCCGGTACTGCCGTGTGATGCCTCTGTAAGGGTTGGCCCTTGCCTGCCTTTCTCTTCTGCTCCCTTGGAGCACCTCTTTCTCCAACCGTTCACAGTAATGATCAAAGTAATGATGGCCTGACAGTGTGACTTTGAACCATTATAGATGACTGCTTTTTCTCAACAGGTCCTATGTTTTGACACTCCCAAGCAGAATCATTTGGCAGAGACACAGTTTCCTCATTGAAAGTCTGAGCTCTGCACAAGATGAATCAGGAGCTTTTAGTCCAGGCTGGGGTTGGGTGGAGGTAACGCAAACACACACTCTACCAGTAAGGACACTTTGAGGAACCGGTGACAGGACACTCAACCCATCAGGCTTGAGCAAAAATAATTTTTGGAACATATTCCTGAAAAGTCCAAGATAACTCTAGCTTCAGATGCCACTTGCTTGATTCAGGGTTTCAAATTGTCACTAGTGAGCTGTGTTGGTTCATTTCTCAGTCCTCTCTTCTGCTTGTCTTCATTTTCAGGCTCTAAGTTAGAGTAAGATAGCTGTCAGCACCTCCAAGCCTCACCTTCTCAGATTCACACTCAACAGAAAAGAGTTTTGTCTCCCCCAGTTATGAGAAACAAGCTCATGGATCTGGCTGTCATTGGCCCAGATTGGGTCATGTGTCTATCCCGGAACCAATCACTGCAGCCAAGAGAGTGGGGCTACACTGATTGGTTAATTCTAGGTCACATGGTCCCAAGGTCAACTTAGGTCATATTATCCTATTCTAATACGTGGACAGAGTAGGAAGGACAGGTTGTTCCCTTAAGGAGATAGAGAGTGCTGGTCCCATGAGGAGGGTAAAAAGATCATGAGCTGTAATAAAGACAAGCATCCATCATACAACTGAAGAGAGCACCATGTTACCAGCGGCCCACAATCCCTGCTACATGGCTGAATAGTCTTTGGAACATTCACATCACTACAGCAGTTGTGAGGAAGTACAAATTTTTTAATTCTATTGAAGCATTTAGACATGTTTTTCCTAATAAAGAGGTTGAGGAGTCTCAGCACCATGAACCATGTGGACATTTGCTTGTTGCCACCCAGGACCCAGGCGCTCCTCCCCAGAGTCCTAGTTTGTCTGGGGATAGTGATTCAAGAAGGTGAACTCAAACTTCACTCCACCCAGGGATGAAGCCAGTGAGCACTTTGCTTCCTTTGCCCACCAGGATTGGTCCAGGGGTGGCATGTAACCTGAGCTAGTCCAATTAGGATGAATCTTAGGACTCAGCTGGTAATGCTAAGGTGCTACTTCTCTTTGGCAGGATCTGAATGAAAAGCATGTGGAGAGCTGTGGATGCCATCTTGGGAACTGAAGCTGACTTAGGAAAAAGCATGTAGGACAGCAAAGAGTGAGGCTAGATAGAGATGGTGGTGTCTGACTCCAAATTCAGAGGTTTTCTCATCACATCCCAGACCAATAGATTGACCGGAGGGCTTCTAAAGCATGTGCTTCTACGGGGCACAATGGCAGGCATGGACACCAAGCCCTTCCCTCTGGTCCTGGCTCTGCCATTTACTTGGTGAGTCATCTTGGACACATATTTTTACCTGTTGGGGCCTCATTGATATCCCACAGGCCCTAGACTATAGGTAAATGAACAGCATTAGCTAGCACAGTGGTGCTGCCTGCCTGCAGGGGTCACCACTGAGAAGGAAAAGCGAAAAGGAGGGCAGTGGGGCCCCCACTCTCAAGGATCATATTCCCACTTCAGAGCCCCCACAGGCCTCCGGGGAAAATGGGGATGGACCCTCCTGAGGCTGAGGGAGCCTCCAACAAAGCCAGAACCCTGTCAGGGTGGAGCCGAGAGCTGGAGCCTCCTGCGCCTGTGTAAAGGCTTCATTTATCTTTCTCGGTTCTCTTTGGCCAAGGGAGACGACAGGAGAATGTTTTACTTACTTTTTTTTTTTTTAAGAAAATTTTCCATTATGGAAATGGCATGTGTTTACTTTTAAAAAATCCAGCTACAGGGTTCTATAACTTCTGGAGGAGAAGACTTTGCAGGGTCAGTACTGACTCTCCTGTGTTTCTCTAGCCACTTGATTCTTCCCTCCTACAGGGGAACATGCTACTTTTAGCAGACTAGAAATCTTGCTGGCCATTGGCTACAGTCCATGCATTGGGCTAAGCATGAACCTGGAAGCTGCAGGGTGCCGAGTAGTGAAGAGTTCTGGCTCTGTCACTAGTATAAGCTATGTGACCTTGGACCACATTTGATCTTGGGTGAGTTACAAAACCCACGCTAGTCCTGGCCCGGTGGCTCAATTGGTTGGAGTGTTGTCCTGTACACCAAAAGGTTGTTGGTTTGATTCCTGTCAGGGCATGTACCTAGGTTGTAGGTTCAATCCCCCATTGGAGTGGGAGCAGGAGACAACTAATTGATGTTTCTCTCTCACATCAATGTTTCTCTCTCCCCCTCTATGCCCCTTTCTCTCTATATAAAAGCAATAAAAACATATCCTCAGTTGAGGATTAAAAAAGCACAGCCCTAGTCGGTAGCTCCAGTGGTTAGAGCATCATCCTGTGAACAGAAGGGTTGCTGGTTAGATTCCTGTCAAGGGCAAGTACCTAGTTTGTAGGTTCTACCCCAGGCCCCATCAAAGCATGTATGGGATGCAACCAATCAATGTGTCTCTCTCACATTCATTTTTCTTTCTCTCTCTCCCCATTCCCCTCCACTCTCTCTAAAAAATTAATGGAAAAAATATCCTAGAGTGAGGATTAAAAAACACACCCACAAAAATACCACTTCCCTCTACCTCAATTTCCTGATTTGATAATTAGGGATTAGAAATATCTAGAATTATAAGAATTTCATCACAACAAGACAAACAGCCCCTGGCACATAGTAAGTGCTTAACAAAAATATATTGCTATTATTCTCCAGAAATAACTCATTTTTACCAACTAGACTATGATGAGCAAATGGTCACAAATAAACACAAAGTATAAATGATCATGAAATCAGTGCTTTTTTTTTGTTTGCTCTTCTGCTCCAAGTTCATCTTACCTGATGTTGGAATCCCTGGAGCCACCTGGAATTCTCCAAAGGATCCCATGGGGTTGATGTCCTTGGGTCTTTCTGTTCTAGAAGGTTCCAGTGCTGTTATGAAGTTCATTACTATCTGTGACCTCCTCTCCACATCCAGATTTAACTAGAATTTATCCATCTAAGAAAAAGGACAGCGCTGACATTCTTGAAGAATTTTTGTCCCTACTATCATGGTTTTTTGTTTGTTTGTTTGTTTGTTTTTGTTTTTTATGATCCTTTTGGGGCTTGTTTCTAAGACATACACTCAGATTAGGCTGATAAAGTCAGTACCTGCACCATAATCAATCATGTGATCACCACCATCATCACAAATATCATTCCCATCAATGAAACATCTAATCTAAACCATCATCATCACTACCTATTCTTTTTTTAAAAAAATATATTTTATTGATTTTTCACAGAGAGGAAGGGAGAGGGATAGAAAGTCAGAAACATCGATGAGAGAGAGACACATTGATCAGCCGCCTCCTGCACACCCCACACTGGAGATGTGCCCGCAAGCAAGGTACATGCCCCTGACCGGAATCGAACCCGGGACCCTTCAGTCCACAGGCCGACGCTCTATCCACTGAGCCAAACCGGTCTCGGCTTCACTACCTATTCTTGGCAGCACCATCACATCACCATAACCACCCCATCACCAATGTTATTGTTGCTATTTTCATTTTCATCTATACTATCATCATCATTAGACTCTCTCCCAAATAATCATCTTTACATCTCCATGATCATCTGCTCAGGTCAGTCAGAACCCTTTGGTAGCAAGAGACAGAAACCCAAGTCATCTAGCTTAATGTCAGGGGGTGGGGGTAATGGGAGAACAGAAGGGGAGCTTTATAGTTCACACACCCAAATTGAAAAGGGCAAGACCATTCTAAGGCGACTTGAAAATCCAAACACCAACAGGATGCTTTCTTTCTCTTCCTCTCTTATCTCTGCTTCTCTCTGCTATTCATTGAAAAATCTCCATTTATAGACAAACCTCAGTCCATGTGAGCTTCAGAGATTTACATCTTGGCTGCAGAGTGACCCAAAAGCAAAAGAATTTCCATCTCCCAAGTTCAGATTTTAAAAATCCAAGGAAGGTGTCTGATTGGTCAAGCTTGGTCAACTTTGGGCCAATCACAATGGCTAGAAATGTGTGTTCTTGTGATTGGCTCAGCTTAGTCAAGTGCCAATACAATCATGTATTTGGGAGAAACTTGGTGAACATGTGGATACTCAGGTTTGTATCCACATTCAAACTACTAACTACTAACACCACCACCACCACCACCATCACCATCATCATTATTATCTCTACCATCTCCACCACCACCATTTCCACTATCATCGCTCTTTTCCTGAGAATTTTAATGTGCCCAGCCCTGAGTTTCATATGGGAGACCTCAACAAATTTGAGTTTGATAAAGTCTCCAGCCCTTCAGAATTTTCCATCTCTGGGAAACAAGAAAGTTGACATGTTGAAGGAGCTGGACTCCTAGTCCTTGGCAATGGGATGGAGCAAAGAGGGAGGCTATGGGGACAGAATCCAGCACATTAGAGCACTGGCTTTAATCCCTGGACAGGCCGAGTGTAACTGTTGCCTGTGCCCAGCCCAGAAGGGGAGCAGCCATTCCTTCAAATATGCAAAGCTCCCACACTAGCTCAAAGCCTACAGTTTGCCCAAGCAGTCTGCACATCTGCCCCCCTCCCGCAGGGGGCTGTGGCTTGCTTTTGGCTCCATGCCTTCTGCTTCTGATCCATCTTTGAGCAAACATCTGTTTCCAGATGTTGTCCCAGAGCCTTATAAAGCCAAGGAAAGATTCAAGTTAATAGATCTACAACAACCCCGACTGTTGGTGGTGAGCTAATGTCAGGAACCGATCAATCAAGGAAAGCAAGACCCCTCATTTCCTGATTGGGGGGAGGATATAGGAAAGACAAACAGGGCACTCTCCATCTCAACTTTAGAAATGACATTAACAACAGCCTTTAGGGGAAAAGGAAGAAAAAGGCCTTTGTAATGAGGGTCACAGGAATGTTCCAGGCAGTTCTGCTTTCACAGCTACAGCTGGGGAAAGCACAACACTCCTTCTGGGGTCCCTCCTCTGGGTTTACTGACATTGGCTACAGTCTGGGCATTGTATGAAGGTTGAATGTGGAGGCTGTAGGGTGCCTGGTAGCAAAGACACCTGGCCAGATCTGGCTTTGCTACTAGTATGCTGTGTGATCTTGGACTACATTCTGACCTTTCTGTGCTTAGTTTTTGCAAGTGAATGTACCAGAGGAGGCTTGGAGGATGTGTAGAGGTTCTTCTGGGCAAAGGATAGGAATTCTCTCTATTTTAAACCAAGAGAGCTGCTCTTAAGATGAAGTTCCAGGACTGAGCTCCATGGTCAAGACAAAGAATTCCACAGTGAGGGGGTGGGTGGGAGGGGGCTGGGGACAGGAGAGCACACAGAGACACCACACCATAACTTGTAGTTCCCAGATGCTCGTAAACAGGGATCTGCTTTAGTAAACTAATTGTGCTCTCCATTACCCGTCTGTCATCAACCAGAAACATCTGTCTTAACCCTGTTGCTGGCCTTTCCGACAGCTCTTCCTGGCTGTCAGGGAGAGCTCGAGCCCTGGGCTGCTTCTCCAAGCACATTCTTGGGGCACCTTCCACCATCTCTGTGCGGAGCCCAGATTCCGATCCCTGTTTCCACAGGCTGACAGCTTGGAGGGTCTGCCTCTCACTCTCACTCCTGAACTGATTGTTCTTTCTCCAAAAAGCTGCAAATGGGACCCTAATGGATGCATTTGCTCCAGCTTTCTGACGTCTGGCTGCATCAGGACCATCACCATAATATAATCTCTTTTGGGTTTTGTACTTTGTTAGAGTCTCGCACACATGATCTCATTCAAGCCTCTCAGCATCCCCCTGAGTAGGAATTAATATTCCCTTACCCCAGCAGGAGGCTGAGATCCAGAGAGGTTAAGACACTTACTGAAGGGCACACAGTTTGCAGATGGAGAGGCCAGGACTAAGAATTTTGGTTTCAAAGATGATGCTTTATTTCAACTCAAACTGAGTTAGCAAAATGCTTTCACCCCAAGTGCTGATCTCAATAGATTGATAATAGCCTCCTGCATTGAAAAACCTAAGAAGTGTGTGTGTGTGTGTGTGTGTGTGTGTGTGTGTGTGTGTTGGGATATGTGTTCTCTAATTGATTAGTGGTGTCTGCCAATGATGAGCAAATGGGAGTTTTGATATGTATGCCAAACATAACCAGACCATGCCATCTGAAAAGAAAGGAATGAAAGGGACAAATGGTTGGGGCTGTTGGGGTTAAGGCTGCCACATGATGCATCCTTAGCAAGGATAGACCACACAATTTGTTACTTCTGGTCTATCCTCCCAGTCCTCTCCTCTGTCTGGATCTTGCCATGGTGCAAGCCCAGCTCACCTCTTCCAGGAAGCCTTCCTGCACTTCATCCTAACTCCAAGTCTCTACCCATCTCTTCTTCTCCAAATGTGAGTCACTACTCATCTGCCTCTTTGTTTGGCCCTCAGCTCATGCTGCCTGGCACTGCTCTTCTCTTTTCCATGCATGTAAGTCTCTAGAGAAACCCCATGGGACTGAAAGCTCTGTGTGCCCTTGATTATGGGTTTTGTTCCTACTAGGAGCTCAATAATAGGTGTGGGGGAAAATCAAGATGGTGGCATAGGTGAATACTTAAACTGCTGCCTCGCACAACAATCTTAAAATTACAACTAAAAGACAGAATGGACATCATCCAGAACCACAGGAAAGTTGGCTGAGTGGAAATTCTACAACTAGAAGGAAAGAGAGGGGCTCAGGAAGACTCAGAGGAGCTGCAAACAGCTGAGGTACAGAGACGTGCACATGGAGAGAGTGGGTGGCGGAGTACCTGGCTGGCTTCCTCTGGTGGGAGGGAGATGCAGACTCCCAACTGCACTGAAACCCTTATCCTATGGCACTGAACCCCAGGTCCAGGCGAGACTCATACAGGGGGAGTCTGGACAGTAAAAAGGGAGGAGTGCCCGGTAATTTAGGGAAGCCGCGAAAGGGCAGAGGTCTGGGGGAGCACATGCCACTGTACCCAGAAGACAGACTGCTGATTGTGCCACTGGCTTGTTCAAGTGGGCAGGAGACAGAGCCTCCCAACTGCGCCACTTCTAACTCTACTAAACCCCAGTTTCGAGAGAGATCCTGGGGACCCAGGCTCATAGGGATCCTGGAATGCGGGGGAGCCAGAAAGCCAGTGGGATAGAAACACGTACAAGAAGGCTCCAGCGATTACTGAGAAACACTTGAGATCCAGGGGCCACATAGGGTGGATCTGACTGGAAGCCAAGGCCATCCAAGCTCAACAGAGAGGCTTTTGCAGTTTTGCAAGTCTTGTATCATAAGGCTGATTCCAACACAGAAGTTGTCCCAGCATAATGAAAATCTGGAGACATAGGAACAGGTCACAAACAAAAGAAATGGAGGAAAACAAACAACTGAATATAGAGTTCAAAACCACAGTTATAAGGTTTTTCAAGAATTTCCTAGAAAAGATGGATAAATTTAGCGAGACCCAAGAGGAGATGAAAAAGGACCAACTAGAGATGAAAAAGAACCAACTAGAAATTAAACATACACTGACTGAAATAAAAATATCATACAGAGATCTAACAGCAGACTAGAGGAAGGCAAGAATCTAGTCAAAAATTTGAAATATAAAGAAACAGAAAACACTCAACTGGGAAAGCAAGAAGAAAAAAGAATCCAAAAATGTGAAGATAGTGTAAGGAGCCTCTGGCACAACTTCAAGCATACCAACATCAGAATTATGGGAGTGCCAGAAGAAGAGAGATACTGAAAACCTATTAGAAGAAATAATGACTGAAAACTTCCCCCACCTGGTGAAAGAAATAGACTTACAAGTCCAGGAAATGCAGAGAACCCCAAATAAAAGGAATCGAAGAGGACCACACCAAGACACATCATAATTAAAATACCAAGAGCAAAAGACAAAGAGAGAATATTAAAAGCAGCAAGAGAAAAACAGTTAATTACCTACAAGGGAGCACCCATACGATTGTCAGTTGTTTTCTCAACAGAAATTATGCAGGCCAGACGGGAGTGGCAAAAAAAATATTAAAAGTGATGAATAGCAAGAATCTACAACCAAGAATACTCTACCCAGCAAAGGTATCATTCAGAATTGAAGGGCAGATAAAAAGCTTCACAGATATGAAAAAGCTAAAGGAGTTCATCAACACCAAACCAGAATTATATGAAATACTGAAAGGTACTCTTTAAGAAGAGGAGGAAGAAAAAGGTAAAGATAAAAAAGTATGAACAACAAATATCTATCAACAAGTGAATCTAAAAATTAAGTGAATTAAAAATCTGATGAACAGAATAAACTGGTGAATATAATAGAATCAGAGCATAGAAAGGGAGTGGACTGACAATTCTCAGGGGAAAAGGGGTGAGAGAGGTGCAGGGAGAGACTGGACAAAAATCATATACCTATGGATGAGGACAATGCAGGGGGAGGTAAGGGTAAAGGGAGTGGTGGGAGCCGGGTGGAGGGGAGCTAAGGGGGGGAAAAAAGAGAAACAAATATAATAATCTGAACAATGAATATTTATTAAATTTTAAAAAAATAATAATAATAGATTTGGACTGATGGATGGATCAATGACCTATACCATCCCTTCTCTCAGCTGCAGAAACACAGGGTGTGAGAGGGGGCATGAACTGTTTGGTCTTTGTTGTGTGTCCCCAATCTCTGTAGTTATGATCATGGCCATGGCAGTCTCACATTAAGTACTGACATGGCACTGAGCATGCACCATCTCATCTAGTCCTCACATTGGCCCTAAGAAACAGGGATTGTTCTCCTTATAGTTCAGATTTTAAAAACAGGTTCAGAGAGGTTATGTAATTTGTCCAAGATTGCACAGGTAGTCAATAATGGAGCTGTCCATGAAACCATTCAGAACAGCCTCTAAGGAAGCAGAAACTGGGTCCCAGAGTTTTCCAATGCTTGAAATGAGGCCAAGATTGAGACTTCTGCTGAATTATTCTTGAACCACCTGAGACCAGAGGGCAAGGGGCTATTTGGGGCCTCCGGCTGCTCCTGCAGAGACCATCAGGAGAAAGCTGGTCTGGGCAAGATCTGGGCACTGGGCATGGACTTTGCTAGCCATCATAACACCCCCCCAAATCTTTCTTGTCAGTGTCAAGTAATTCTGCACAGTAGCCAACCCTATCAGGCATTCTTCCCGGTCTGGGGTAGAGAGTTACATCTGTAGCTTCCAGAGGAGCACACATCCTGGAATCAGGTTCTTGGATAGTTCCTTGTGCTTAAATCTGATCTTGGCCATGTGATTTGTTTTGGCCAATGGGACATTAGCAAGTGTCACAGAAGCAGATGCGTCATAAGCATTTGCCCAATCGAACTTGTCCTCCAAGAGGTCTCCCTTTGAAAGCCGATCACCATGCAATAAAGAAGCTCAAGGTAGGCTATGGGATGATGAGGGACCACCTAGAGGGGCCCCGAAGGATGAGAGGCCATCTTGAATGTCCGAACCTCAGCCAAGCTGTCAAAATGCAGCCACATGAGTGACCTTAGCCATATTACTTGGAACAGAAGAACCACTCTGCTGAACCTTGTCAACTCACAGGATTGTGAGAAATAATGAGTCATTCTGTCACTAAGTTTTGGGGAAGTTATAGATGACTGAAATACTGCCCTTAGTTACTGCCACTGTCACTCCTAGACATGATTAGGGTCTTGACCATTCAGAAGCATGTACATGTTATTGTGTATACATCCAGACCAAAGCAGATGACACACATAGAGGCTGGCACGCACCCCTTTCTGGTCACATTAATGGATCCATACACACACATATACACACACATTGGGAGTGGCTTAGAGCCAGCCCATTTGTACTGTGGAGCAGCTCTGAGCAGCCACAGCCTTTGCCCTCTCCTGCATGTGCCTGCTTATATGTGTGTGCCGAAATGTGCATGATCTCCTTGCACCAAAACACAAGACCAGATAAAGTCAAGTACACACAGTGAGACACTAGATAGATGGCAGCTGGTGTCACCCTCCACACACGTGCACACCAGCACTCATGGCCTGAAACCATAGCCCCCAAATTCCTCCCCACCCTTCGGCCTGCAGAAGAGGGTCCCCAGGACTTGCATCAGTGCAGCCTCCACACTTGGCTCTGCTCTCTTCTTAATGAGAGAGTTTGTTTTGGCCCCAGTTAATAAGGCCCTCAGGGCCTCTTGGGCAGGCTGTCTCTCCCCCGCACATCTGCAGCCCCTGTCCCTCGACCCCATCCCTACTCTGTAGAGTCACAGCCAATGGACTGATTGACGTGGCTGAGTGGGAAGGAAATGTGGACTCCGAAAGGCATTTCCCAACGTCTGACCTGCTGCTCCTGCTCTAAGTGGAAGCTTGGCCCTCGCCCCCAACCCACAAAGAACTCCCCCCACATACACCACATGCTACTTTCCTCTACCTAGGGCAAGCAAATTAAATTTTAGAGCCTGTACCCAAGCAAGATTGAGAGCTTGAGCCCACAAGAATACCCGCCTTACTCATCGTACCTCTCCTCCGAGCCTGGCCTTCGTTCATGTTCTCTGGGATCTCCATCTGGTGCAGGTCAACAGCTCCCAACACCCAGTATAGCAGCACAGCCCCTTCAATGGCTCCCCTTCACCCTCAGGACAAAAACTAAACCCCTTATTCCTGCCTGGCCCTTGTTCCCACCTCAGCATAAGCCCCAAACTTTTCCCTTTGCATTCCATATTCAGCCACAGTGAACCACTCACAATTTCCCCAAAGCACATGCTCTTCCTCATCCCCAGGCCTTCGCATAAGCAGGTTTCTCTGTTGGGCATGCCTTCCAGGTACCCCTTTCTCTAACTAACTCTGCTCAACCTTCAGGTGTCATCCCTCAAGCTGATAGGGGCTCCTCTTCTGTGCCCCCCAAACACCCACTATGCACTGCATTGCAGTACTTCCCCCTGTGGGCCTCCACCACTGGCCTGCCTGTTCTCGGATGTGTCTCCAATACCAGCACAGGGCGTGGCTCCATAGAGATTTGCCCAAATGGATAGGTTTCTGAGCTGGAACGGCCCTTACCCATTCCAGTTCTCCTTTCCCTTCCTTGCTCATCAATCTTGAACACTCACAGAGTAAGTGGAAGTAGATGCACATGAGTTGTTATAAAAATCATAAAATAACAGATCTTTCAACCAGATGTTTAATTTTAAAACAGCGAACATTGCAGACTTTCTAGAGACTGTCAGTAGTTTGAAAAACCAATCCAGTCTCTTCCCTTGGGCTCTCACACTGCTTGGTAATGGGCGCTGTTGGTCATGTACCAGCATTACAACGGGAAGTGCATCATCTAATGAAAAAGAACTGATTTTGAAAACAGATACATTTTGAAATTTATTCATGGTGCCAGGTGTTCCTTAGCTGTGCACTTTGGGGCTTAAGTGCCTGCAGTTCCTTTTTGTTTTATGGGAAACTATAACATGGGAGATTTGTGTTGTGCCACGCTTGATGAAGGCAGGTCCTCCTTCAGAATCTGCAGGCATGTTTGATTTCAAATTCAAATGTAATCTCGAAGAGGCCTTTTCTCGCCCTGATACTTCAGTGTGGGTCTTGGTAGTATGGGCTTTACATGGAGCAGGTACGGATTGTAGTCTGATTTCCAAGTTAAGTAATATATTTGGGAAGACCTAGAATCCATCCAATCATTCATTCATTCACTCACTCCTTCATTCAAACTATCATTTCTTGGGCTGAGTGCTGAGGGTACAGAGATGAGCATAGTCATTCCCTGTTCTCTAGGGCTTCATAGTTTAGGGGAGGAGACAGACACAGCTCACAGTGAGGACATGGTTGAGACAGACCAGATAACAGGGGCTGTTAGGAGATAAGTTCCTTCTCATTCACATGAAAGGCTTGCCTGGCCACTCAACTCTGTGAAGCCAACAGGAATCCAGGCCTCTTCTATCTCAGTGTTCACTCTACGCAGAAGCAGAGCTGAGAGCCAGGGCTGGCATGCCAGTGACCATAAAGCCCAGGGAGTCTGCAGGCCTGGGGGACGTTCTGGCAGGTCCTGGGGCCAGGCTTCCTCGGGTTAGGTTTCCCGGTACCATGTGGGAGAGCAGGGCCTGTTTATATATATTTTTATTGATTTGAGAGAGGAAGGGAGAGGGAGAAAGAGATAGAAACATCAGTGATGAGAGAGAACCATTGATTGGCTGCCTCCTGCATGCCCCCCACTGCGGATCAAGCCCACAACCTGGGCATGTGCCCTGACCGGGAATCAAATTGTGAGCTCCTGGTTTATAGGTCAACACCCAACCACTGAGCTATGCTGGCCAGGCAGAGCTGGGCTTGTTTGAAGGCCAAGCATGGGGCAGGGCAGCAAGAGGAAGCAGAGAAACCCAAAAGGAGGAACAGTCCTGAGAGAAACTGAGGAGGCGGGATCCACAGGACTGGGTGCCAACCAAATGAAGGCGCTAAGGACGAGGAGAAGGCAATCGCCCATCCTGGGCCTCAGGAGGGTGCCAGTGCCACAGGCCAAGGGAAGGAAAGGGAGGCAGAGCGAGGGGAGGCTGACTTGAGGGTGGGCTCCAAACGGAGCTGGAGATATGGGTGGAAAGTACCAGGGATGGGGCTGTGGGCTACGGATTTGACAGGAGAGTTCTCATCAGAGAGACAGAAAGTGGAGCTCAGGAGGACCAGTCCCCCAGGGGGAGGGCACAGCGCAGTGACCTTCTACTTGGATGTACATTCTAGTCCCTCCCGAAGCTTCTGAAAGCAGGATGGAATCTGGGCTTCCCTGTGCGGCCACTCCCATCACAAAGAGATTCTGCCCCAGGACAAGGTTGACTGTGGCTGTGGGTTCTTTTATTTGCAGGAGAAGAAACCCAACTCAAACCAGCTGGAGCAAAAAGGACTCCTGTGACTGAAAAGTGCAGGCATGAGTGCAGGCACAGTTTGATCTAAGATTTAAATGATGTCCTCGGGACTCAGTCTGTTCCCACCTCGGCTTGCCTCCTGTGTTGGCTTCATTCTCAAACCTGACCTTTAAGACCGCAGCAAGATGGCCCCAGCAGCAGTGTCATTCTCTCAGAAAGCCCTTCGCAAAGAGAGTTATCCTTTCCCCATCCTTCCAGCCTGGTTCTCATGAGCCTGACCTGGGCCGCACGTCCGTCTGCAGCCTCAGAACTGTAGCCAAGGGAGAGAGTTAGACTAGTTCACATTCCTGAGGGCCAGGGACGGGGCCGACGCCATTAAAGCCACACGGACTTCGAGTTAGAGGGTCCCCCGAAGGCACCTGAGCCACAGTTATGAGAGAAGGGGGAATAGGCTCAGAGAAGGTAAAACCACGGTGTCCACATGCCTGTGGCCTCCACAGGTGATTCTGATAAGCAACCAGGTGAAGAGTTGTGGGTAGGAGAGGTGACCAGCGTACTGACATGGGGAGAGAAAGAGGAGTCTTCAGGGAGGGCTGAAAATCAGGCCAGAGACATGGGAGTAGATGGGGCAGGGGGTCTCAGGGGCTGGGATGGTAACAATTTGGGGAAGAGGTCAAGGCTGCCAAAGCCACAGTAAGAGGAAGAGAAGTGGAGTTCCCTCCATAAAACTGGGCTTGGAGCAATTGGCAGGGTTTTAAGGTACAGAGAACAGGTAAATGAAGGATGAACTGCCTGGCAGAGGGTCCAGCAAATACGTGGAAGCCAAAAATCATCAACAACAACAAAAGCAGGAAATGCTTGAGGAACAGAACAGCTTAAATGCACAGGGACAATTTTCTTAGCGTTTCACTCTGTTACCCGGAATATCCATTTTTATCTGGGAGTGTAACCATGACCACAGATAGAAGTCAAACTCCTGGGGTTAGCATTGGAAGCCTCCTATCTCCTGGCTACAGACGAGAAACCCGATTTCCTAGGGACTTGTCCTGAGTCACAGGATTTCCGCCCTTCTTCCCGGAAGCCTTCTTTCGGCCTTTGCTCTGTTTTGTGGATTTTTCATTCTCTGCCTGTTGTGTCTGAACATATCTTATCTTCCCCCTCTGGACTTTGAGCTCCTGGAGAGAAGGATCTTTTCACTCCCGTGTCTCTGAGTTGCAGGCTCCGCTTCTGCAGAAAGAAGTTTTAAGATAAGCCCAGTTACCCTGTCACAAGGCCTGCAGTGGGCAATGCTTAACGGGAAGGGAACATCCCCAGGCTCAGAATGTCATTCAGTGCATGAAGAAGGGAGAGGACATTTGGGGATAGGGCCCCCCTACTCAGGCTGAGGCCTGAATCCCACCACTACTACCCCCAGTGATTGGTTGTGGGGAAAAGAAGCTGTGACTTGTAATTTCTTCCCATTGCACATCTAGGAACCCAGAGGTGGCTGTATCTTAGCTGACTCCAGTGGCCATGAATTCCTAAAGAAAGATGTAACTATCATTTATTGAGTGCCTACTGTGTGCCAGACATTGTTATAACACATTATTTATAAGTACTATATTACTCTTTCAAACATGCCACACCACTAAGTGTGCCATGATACTGTGTTTTACATGCATTACTTCAATAAGTCCCATTTTGTAAATGAGAAAGCAGGCTCAGAGGTGTTAGACAAGTCCGTCATTGACAGAACCATGATTAATACTGGGTCTCTCTGACTCGAGTCCCCCCTGGAAGTCCCCGGGGTTTGGATATGTCATTTCAGGTGCTGGAGTCAGGTTAGCCTAGTACCCTCTTCCTTCAGCTCCCAATCACAGAGCATGCGCCAGCCCCAAATCCTTTTAGGTTTCACTGCCTTAGCATTCCCCAGGGCTTCTAAAATCCTGAAAGGGAAAAGAGCAACTTGTGAAACAACTAACCCCCGACCCAGTTCCCACTGCCTTTGAATCCCCAGGCATGTACCTCTCGGTGCAGACATTCTCTGGCGCCCCCTGGTGGTCCTCAACACCATCACAGATAGGGAAACGCTGGCAGCCAATGCCCCACAAGGAGGAAAAGCTAGAGGCGGGCCTGACCCAGCCTCCTGGCCGCCAGCAGGGTGGCAGCATCCATTTCTACCCTATAGTCCTCCACAGTGGCTGACTGACCCAGCAGGCAGTGTTATAACACATTATTTATAAGTACTATATGACTCTTTCAAATGTGCCACACTGCTAAGTGTGCCTTGATACTGTATTTATTATATATTAAGCTTGATCAGGTCAATACATAAAATGTGGAGGTGGCACATCCTGTCTTTATACAATGGAATCCAGCATTCTTGTCACCCCTGCCCCCATTTCACATCGGAGGAGCCAGCCTTTTATCTCCGGCCCCTGGTCCTGGGAAGCATGCTTTCTGCATAAACTCATTCCCACCACCTCATTTGCAGGAGTGACAAGAGGCCCAGGGAGATAAAGTCTCTTGGGATACAAATGTTATTTCAAGTGGGAGAGGTGACAAGAGCGGAGAGGAAACTATGCCATGCCCTTCAGGGGGCTTTTCTCCCTGGGGTTTAGGAAATGAAGGCAGGAGGGGTGGAGAAGGGAAGGACCCACAGGCTGGAGCTCGAGAATTGCTCACCTTTGATGGCTGGGCTAGGAGGGGGGCCTGCTGGCCTGGCAGTGGAGGGGTGGAATGGGTCTCAGATCAATGGCAGGAATTAAGGGAGCCATCAAGACTGTCAGGGAGCAGGACCTGCTTTTCTGACACCCTGGGATGAACCCTGCTGCTCAGCGCTCATTGTCCTCTACCCTGTTACTGTGGGTTCTGAGAGAGAGAGAGAAAAGGCACCATTTCTGCTGCCCCTGGAGGGCTAACTTGTCACCCCCAGGAAAGGTGCGGTGGGCGGAAGGAGCCCACCACCACAAGCCCGGGGGGAAGCTGCAGGACGCAGGTGGCACAGAGCCCAAGGTGGAGTCGCCCCGGGGAGTCAGGGGCGGGATGAGACCTGGGGGCTGAGGGAGCTGGGCGCCCTGGCAGCCGAAGGCATTCTGGTCGTCTTGCTCAGGACGTGGAGATCCTTCCCGACGCCTGACAGTAACTCGGTCGGGCTCCCTGGAGGATCCCAGAGGCGGGCTCCACCAACTTAGTCGGAAAGCCGAGGAGAGGGGTGCCTGGGCCCAGGATTTCGGCGGCAGGCGAGGAGGGCCCTCGGTGCGAATGCAGGGGGACAGGGAGAGAAGTGGAGTCCTAGCGCCACTCCACACCCCCTTCCTGCCTATAAATAACCCCGTGTCACTTCAAAGAAGACCGAGGTCGGGGGAGAGGCTGCTCCCGGGGCCGGTGGCGGGGGGCAGCGGCCCCTCCACACCACGCCCCCCACCCGGGCGAGTTTGAATAAACAAACAAATCCCAGCCGTCGGCCCCGCAGGAGGCGGAGGAGGCGAGGAGGGGGCGGGCGGGCGGGAGAGATTAGTTTGGGAAGTAGCACGGATTGCTCATCCGATCCGCGCGGCGCTGCCAGTGTGTCAAGTTACAGAGGCGCCGGAATCGGCCCGTGCTCCTCGCCGCGGCCGCGACCCACCTCTGCCCACGGGGCCCTCGGCGCGCGCCCCTTCGCTCCGGGACTGAACCTGGCCCGCCGCCGCCGCCGCCGCCGCCGGGAGACGCGAGGCGCCGCGGAGCAGGGAGGGCGCAGCAGCGGCTGGAGGACTCGGCGCACCCCGGGAGGGAACGGCGGACGGACGGAGAGAGGGTGCCGGCAGTTCCTCTGACTCTCCCGGACTCGGAGCGCCCTGCGGAGTAGCTGTTTCTCACCTGGGCGCCCCCCTCCTGCCGCTGGTTTTCCCCTCCTCTTTGCCGGGAGCCAAGGACGGGAACGTTTCCCCGGACACGAGCCCTCCAGCCCCGTCCCGCCGCTGGGACCGAGCCTCCGGGCAGCGGCTCCCGCCTTTATTTATTCTATTTATTTATTTATTGGTTCTCAAGACGCGAGGGGATGGCAGCGGAGCGCGCCCGCAAGGCGGCCGCCGCGGGTGCCCGCGGCCCGGGGGAGCGGGGCGCCCCGGCGACGGTGGCGCTGGCCGTGGCGCCGGCGGAGCGCTGCGCGCGGCTGCCGAGCCCGGGCTCGTGCGGGCTGCTGGCGCTGGCCCTCTGCTCGCTGGGGCTCAGCCTGCTCGCCCACTTTCGGACGGCGGAGCTGCAGGCCCGGGTGCTGCGCCTGGAAGCCGAGTGCGGGGAGCAGCAAATGGAGACGGCTATTTTGGGACGAGTCAACCAACTGCTGGATGAGGTCTGTGCTCTTTGTTGCTGGCTTTTATCCCTCCCCGCGGCGCCCCCTCGCGCAGCTTCCAAACTCTCCATCCGCCCGTGCCCGCGGGCACTTGCTCTCCGCGCTGCGCAGTGCGCCCGGGCACTCACCCGGGCAAGGTGTCCCAGGGAGGGGTTGCGGGCGGGGACCGATGCTGCCCTGCCGGGGACCCCGAGGACCCCAAGGACTCCAGGGGCTTTCTCGGGCCCTCTCAATCCCGCTTGAGGCAGGCACCCTCTCCGCCCCCCTCCCCACCGCCACCTCGCCTCGCGGGCTGGGAGCGCCCTGGGCGCGGGGCAGGTGGAGGAAGGCCGGGCGCGCAGAGGCAGGCGCTCAGAGGCGGGCAGGCTCCACTTGTCCTACCAGGGTGGGTGGGATGAGAGCCGCCTAGCGCCCCCGCGACGGGACTTGTGGCCCGTGGTCCCAGGCCGAGGCTCGCTGTCCCCATGGCCCCCCCATCTGTCCCTGGAGGATCAGGACTGCCCTTTTTTGCCAACGTTTCTTTAGGATAGAGTGAGGGAAGGAGTCAGCCCAGGGGCTGAGGGGCCCACAGGAGGCAGTTCCTGCAGCAGGGGCTGTCCTGGTCCCTGCCGGCTGCCCAGACCACTGGGGCCCAGCTGTGTTTCTCCCGGCTCTCTATACCCTCTGGTTCCTCAGCTGGGTTTCTCATTTCCTACCGCCTGGAATAGTCCCTCAACGTTTTGTGTCTGTGTGTTTCTCTGGGAAAAGGACGCTGAGCTTTCTCCCGTTCCCAAAAATGTTCACGAACACAAGTGAAAGCCGAAAGTGTCTCTCCACCAGGGCGATCTGGGGAGTACATAACACCCATCCTCCCCAGGAAGGGGGACATGCCGTCTTACTGGTGCCATCAGAGAAGAGGCCGGGCCGGGCCGTGAGGGCACGAGGCCTGGTGACTATAAGAATCTGGCAGTACAGGGGGTCCAGGGCCCGATGATGGGGAGGACCCATCAGTCTGGGAAGAGATCCTGGAAGAGGCTGCCATGGAAGGTTCCATGGGGAATGCTGGGAGGGCCTCTTAGTAAGAAGTGGTGTGGGAAAGGGAGGAGCAGGGCCTCGGTCCAGCAGGTCCTGCTTAGAAGCTGTGCAACCTGGGGCAAATAACCTAACCTTTCTGAGCTGGCAAAACTGTGGTGACGATGGCAAACATTAGACGCAGCTCTAACTGTAGTGACATTGCATCTATTCTGGAGTGATGCACCAGTCTCCTTCAGCCAGGCCCCACTCAGGTGCCCCTTCCAGGCAGAGGCTGGTACCTGCCCCCCTCCCCAGGGTGGTCAAGGAGAGGGAGGCCACGTGGCCAGAGCAGAGAGGGTGGCAAGTTTGCCATTGCTAGTTTACTGGCTCACCCGTGACTGCTGCTATCAGCTCATTCCCATCCGCTGCCAGGCGATAGGGAGCCCAGAGGGCTGTGTCAGGCCCACAGTCCCCCGGACCAGCTGGGAGAAGCAGGGAGCTCTGGGCTCAGCAATGCAAGCAGCAGGCTTTGTGGGCTGCCTGAGAGTGCACCTGGGACTGGCCGTGCAATGGAGAGGGTCTGAGGGCAGGTGCGGCTCTCCTGGGTGTCTCTAGGTGCTGGGTGCTGAGGGACAAGCATCAGCCCCTGAGAGTTTTGCTTAGTTCCTCTCACCATGCTTTCCCCTTCCTGGCCCCTCCTGTTGGCCCTTTCCCAGAGCCTTGCTTCCTCTGTTTAAGACTTAGCCACGCCAAGTCTCATGCTTTTAAGGTCTTGGGGCTGACAGTGTTATCTTTTATGCTGATTCCTCTTCATGAAACGGCTGCTTCATCTTTACCACACTGACTTCTAGGCCTCTCATGTGCAGAGCACCAGAAATTACCCCATTTCGCAGATGGCTAAACTAAGGCCCAGAGAGGGGCGGTAGGTTACTCAGAGTCACATAGTGAGATCCAGGACTAGAACCTAGGCCTCCTGACCCTGCTTCCAGGGCACGAGGTCCTGCCACCTTCTCTGTCCGTTTTCATCCAATCAGTCAGCAAATGTTTCCTGAGAACCAGCAGTGGCTCAGGCAGTGTGGACACACGGCTGCCTTTCTAAACACAGAGGCAAACAGGACGCAAAGGAGAAAGTGGGCAGTGAGTACGTCGCGTGAAAAGTGCTACGATAATGGAAGCAGCGGAGGCCTGGGGAATGTATTAGCATGCAACATAGGGGATGGCGGTGGCTTCCTGGCAAAGTGATTTTCAAGCAAAGTTTTAAAGGATAAATAGGAGTTTTCCAGGCAAAGGCAAGGAGTGTGGGGGCCTTGTTCTTAGGGGCAAAGCGAGGCTGAAAGTCAGAGGAAGGGGCTGCCTTTGGAAATTGAAGAAAGTGCACACTCTGGAGAGCTGGGAGGGTGGCATGATACAGGATCTGGCCGGAGAGAGCCAGGAGCCTTAGAGACGGATCTATGTAAGAGCAGTGGGGAGCCATAGAAGGGCTTCAGGGTGGGCAGGGGGGCGGTATGGGAACTTAAGGCAGAGCAAAGAGGTCAAACAAGACACTAGTGTGGGCCTCAGGGGGCTGTGACCCAGATTAGGGGTGCAAATGGGGTCAGAGAGGGGTGAATGGAAAGGGTGGCTGCAGTGGTATGGCCTGAGGTCAGGTGCAAAGGGTATTGGAACCAGAGAGAGAGAGCTGTCCTGAGGGTGGCAGGGGGGTGGCCTAGTCTGTGTGGAGATAGATGGTCCTGGGTGGGGCCTCAGTTCAGGCGCTCCTGAAGGGGCCCTCTAAGGGTCACACTGTCTAATATGGTAACCACCGGTCACATGTGACTCATTATAGTTACATTAATTAAAATTAAATAACATTGAAATTTAGTTCCTCAAGCACACTAGCCACATTTCAAATAAGCACTCAGTAGACACCTGTGGCTAGTGGCTACTGGACTGGACAGCACAGACATGCAACATGTGGGTCACGCAGGAAGCTCTGGGTGACTGCACTGTGTCAGGAGCAAGACACTCTGGGCCAGCAAAGGTGTCCCCAGAGCAACCTGAGGCCCTTCCTCCACCCCAGACCTTCCTTTCCGGGGTATGTTCTCCCAGGTTGAAGCAAATGGCAAAGGTGAGGAAAGAGTAAGCAGAGGAGAACCGGGACTGGCCAAGACCCCTGGGAGAAGAGAAAATGCAGGGAAGAGAGGAGGCCATGGCTTTGGTGAAGCATGAGCCTATGGAATGGATGTGCAGAGGGCTCCTGCTCTCACATGGCACACAGGCCCTCCGTGAATACTGGGGCCTAGACCAGGATTCCAGCGGGCTTTGCCACCTCACTGAGCTTGGGTCCCTGCTCTAGAAACCCCAGGCCTGCCTCCCTCTGGGGGACTCTGTGAGAGTCTCAGGAGAAGGCAGATGGAAGAATGCACTTAAAGGTGCCACCAGAGGCCACACTCATGACCACAGGAGTGCTCACAGGGGGTTCCCAGGGACCTGCAGCTGGTGATCAGTCCTGGAGCAAGTGGACCTGGGCCACTCCCTGAAGGACAGAAGAAGGGCCTTGGCAGAGTATACTGCCTGTGCAATGGCCTGGAGGCAGAAATCTAGGGGTACATTCACACCACACACCCCAGTGGGGAAGCAATATGCTGGGCACAGACCGCATCTGTGAGGCAGGAGGAGGGGGGAGCTGCCAGCCATGCTGAGGGGACCCAGTAGGAGAGGAGCCTAGAGCAAGTCGAACCAGAGGCAGCTGTGAGCAAAAGGGCCAGCCTCTGGGAGAGGAGGGTCTGAGCTAGGAGAGTAGGATGGGGCAGGGGGCCGGCTCATGGGGAACTGGGAGTGTGGCTTCCAGACCTCAGGCCCCAACTCTTCCCCCATCAGCTCCCTTCTCCTGGTCTGGGACCCTTAATGAGCACTCCAGCTGCCGTTACTTGACATGCTTGCTGTGTAGCGAGAAACTGGAATGTCCCAAATGGAGGAAATCAGATGTCACCTATGGCTGGACAGAGGGTGTGCAGTGAAAGAGGAGGAAGTGGAATTTAAAATCTAATTGCCAAATCCATTTGTAGGCCAAGGGGGAGCAAGGAGTGTCAGCAGCCACATTCAAGGTGAATGTTAAGGGACCCCAGGCAGACTTTCTCATCCCTAAATAGAATAAGAGCAACCATTGTAATAGGAATGTCTCACACTTATAGGGTCTGTACAGGGGCTCTTTACTGGGTCCTTTCCAGGGGAGGGTTTAGGGAGAGATCAAAGCAGTGGCTGAGATACTGGGATGAGGGTGGGAGCAGGCTCTTAAAGGGACAGTGTGTGTGTGACACAGTGAGGGGTGTGTTTTCTGAAGATCTGTGTCCATCATAGCTGCCTCCACCCTCGTGGTGAACAGACCTTAAATCCAGGTGCCCTCACATGCAGTAAGGACTCCACTGTGTCAGTCCTGAAACACCTCCTCCTTGCATGGAGTGAGCAAATGCCTAGTCTTGTGGGTGTAAATAGAAGGAATAGAGCCCCTCCAGTCCACCACTCTTGAGAACAAAGGTTTGAAGGTTGCCAAACCAGGTATCAGAGACACCCCCTATCCTGCACACATCTCTTCTCCTTTTCAGACCACAGTTCACTGTCTAGCCAAGTGACGGCAAAGACATGGCCCATGAGTGCTCCACTCCGCAGTCCCTGGCCCTCGGCAGACCTTGTTAACCAGTTGTAGTGCTCTCCCACTGCACTTGCACACTGCACCAGACTCCTTCCAACACCGTTCCAGGAAGCTACCACCAACCAGTGAGTTGGGTTCAAGAAAGAGCTATTTCATGACTCTAAATGAGTTTTTTTAAACGCAGAGCAATATTGACTATCGATAAAGCCTGGGAGAATTCCTAAAGTTTTACAGCGTCTCCAGAGGCCTTAAAGCTAGCTGGTGGCTCCAAGTCAGGCTGAGGAGCTGCTCATCAAGTCGCCAACCCTCAAAGGAAGGTGGTGGGAACAAAGCACCTGAGACAAACATAGGTTTCCCAGTTTGGCACTCTCAGAAAGACACCTCTCCCTTGTTCCAGGGCCACTTGGAAAACCTTCCCAAACCATCCAGCCCAAATGGGCTCTGTCCCTGCAGAACCTTCTGGCCACGCCAAACATCAAGCTCAGAGAAGAAAGTAGATAAGACATGGCCCATGCTGGCTCTCTCATCCCAGAACCACAGCAGCCAGGACTCTCAGTGAACCGAGATGGGCCTCAGAATCCCGCTCAACACCATGCACCAGGCTGCCACTCCTGGTCTATTAGAGGTCAAGGGCCAAGATAACATGTATTTGCCATCCCTGGCTCAGCCTCACACACATTGTGCAGTGTGCCCTCCTCTCTATTGCCTTCAAACGCCTCTCCATTTGTCATACACAACACAGGGGCTTCACTGATTTCAGGGTCCTTGAGTCTAGGCAAGGACTTGGCACATAATTGGCAACTCTCACCAATAGGGTGATGGTTTAAGATTGCCCTGCTGGGGACTAGTGAAGCCACCTCAGTCAGCTGCCCCACACACCCACATCCCCAGACCCAACCCTATGCTCAGCATTTGCTGGAGGGATGGTGCCCTGGAGGTGGGTGTTTTGCAGCCACTAGCAGAGGGTTAAAAGATTAACTCCTAAGTCAGGACCACGCCTCTGGTCCTGGCTGAGAGAGCAGGATGGCTCGGGGTGATGCTGGGAGCACCCCTACCTCCCCCCACCTCCTACTTTTGAGGGTCATCAGCTTCACCTCACCTGCCCAGGCTGCCTGGCATGTTTTGGTCAGAGCAGAACATTGAAGTGAGCAAAACCATAGCACTCGATGTCCCATGGACTGCTGCCACGAACTGGTTGTGTGACCTGAGCTCGATGTCCTAATCTGTGAAAACGGATGGCAACATCTTCTCCCAGGCTTGTTGCAGAGTTGAATGGAATTGTTCAATTAATAGCAACGTTACCACCACCCTCATCATCAGAGGAGATTCGAGGGGCTGTTCCATGTCCACAACTTTCAGTAACAGCCAATACTGACTGAGCACTATTTAAGAGTGTTTGATCTCTGAATCCACTTCATTCTCACAACAATCCTGTGAAGTGGTTCTATTGTTCCCTTCTTGCAGAAGAGAAAGTGGAGGTCCAGAGAAGTTAAGTAATTTCCTCAAGGTCACACAGCTAGTAAATAGCAGAGCTGAGCCTTGAACCCAGGCAGTCTGACCCCAGAGCTGGCATTCTGAGCCACTGGTGTAAGGTACTGTACAGCTAAGGCCAGTCACGTAGGCCGGGGCTGGGGACTTGTTCCGTTCACTTTGGCTCCCCCTGAGGAGGCATTTACTGAACCGACGTGGCATCAGGCCCAGGATGCCATCTTTGTGTCGAAACGACACGGGGGTGCCTCTGTGATAGCAGCCTGGTGTCCAGGGTGCTCAGCTTCCCGGGAAGGGGCATTGCTTCTTGTCTCTTGGACACCGAGCTGTCCTCTAGGAAGCTCAGCACCAGACCTGGATTCACCGCCTGGCAGAGCGCAGCCCGCAGCAGCACTGTTCGTAAAGCCCCACTCCCAGGTCTGTCTTACCCCCTGCCCTGGCCTTTCTCTTTCCCTCTTCCTTCCTGTAGCCTTACTGTATAAACATGTCTGTCTGTCTGTGCAGCTGACTGAACGCCCCTTTAGAAACAAGATAACGCTGAAACTTCTCTAGTAACTACACTTTTTGAAGTTACTCCTTCCTCCTTGTCATGTTGGCACACCGCAAAGGCCTGCTCGAAGCCGATGACAGGCTGGCTGACCCACCATGCCGACCCACTTCCCAAAACCTAATAGGAATCCCTGTGGGCATGTCTGGTGGCCCCTTGAGAGAGGAGAGAGAGAGAGAGAGAGAGAGAGAGAGAGAGGAGAGAGAGAACACACTTCTGTGAGCCCCGGCTGGAGCATCCCGTGCCATTTAACCGGAGCCCTCGCCTGAGTCCCCAGCAGAGCTTGGGGGGCTGGTGGTGACAGTGATGAGATCCCAGTGAGATGTCAGAGTCCTACCGTGCACGGTGCAGCTTGAGTCTGGGAGGCTTAAAGAAGGGTAGGCAGTAGGTTTTGGTGGGGTTTTTTTTGGTTTTGTTTTGTTTTTGCGGTGGTGGTTGTGGTAGTGTTGGTTTTGATTTTTTGGTTTGTTGTTTGGGTTTAAAAAATAAAATAAAATGCAATGAGAGTTTGCCATCTAAAAGAGAGGACGTTTTAGGAGAAGCCTCGGGAATTCTCCCACTCCTTTTGGTTGGATTCTGTCCTCCCAGAAGCCACATGCTGAGTCCTCCGTAAGTAAGGAAAGTCAGCAGGCTCCTCCAAGGGAAACTGAGGCTGGGGCTGGAAGTGGCTGGGGGGGCTGGGAGTGGCTGGGAGGCTGGGGGGCTGGTTCCCCGGCTCTCCTGGGTGTCATCTGGGCTGCCGGCAAGACCCCAGCCGCAGGCCACAGGCCCGGGCTGGTGGCCTCCCTGAGGAAAACTCTCGTGACCAAAGGGCCCAAAGGGCGGATGGGGCTGCCAGCAGAGGGGTTTCTCTGACCTTCAAAGGGCAAGGGCAAGCCCAGCACAAAGGGGCGGAACTGCCTGCCTGGGGGGCTGGGCACAGCCTTCTGAGGGACACTGGGCCCTGTCTCCCGCCCAGAAGGCTACTGTGTGTTTCCCAGAAAGCCTGCCATGGCTCTAGTCCACATGAGCTGGGCTCTGCCACCTCTTCAGCGTGTTTTCCTCTCCTCGCCTGCCCCCCACCCCACCCTCTGCCCCAGCCTCACTGGTCTCCTTGATGCCCATGGTCCTGTCTCGGCCTTTCCTTTGCTCGGGTGTTTCCCACTGCAGCTGGCTATCCCCCGCCACTCCTCCCTCCCGCCAGGAAGCTCACTCTGCCTGTTCTGTAAGATGCCTCGCTACCCCTGGCTGGGATACTGCCATCCAAGGAGCTTTGCACCTGCAGTCACCTGTTATTCTGTCCATACCATCACTGGAGGTTTTCTGCATCTGACCTGCTCTGACAAGATGGGGCAGGGCATGAAGGGGACAAGGATGCAGAAAGGGGGCTGGTTAGAGGGGCATTCGTTGGGGGCTTTGCCAGGAACAGCCTTAGTGCACTTCCCTGTGTGGCACTTGAGGTTTCCTGGGTGTAGGGGGAGACGGGTGACAAAGGCCGTTAGAGGGTGATTCTGCCACCTCTAGCCTCTCCCCACTCCATAGAAGCAGAGTGTTGGGAAGAAGGGAGCTCTGCCCTGGACTATGAATGCCCCACAACGTGTCTGGATCTCAGGCTCACTCCTCACCGTGATGGGAGCTCAGTACTTTGTGCAGGTGACGGTCTCATGGTTGGACAGCTCTGGCTGCAATGCCATGTGCATTCTTCCTCCCATCAGAGCGCCAGATCTTTTTACACCTCCCATCCCAACCCTCCAGGAAGTCTCGAAAGCACCTCAGACTCACCCTGTCTAAACTGAACAGGAAATCCAGACCTTCCCAGCACCCCATCTGTGAATGCACTGGCCTCCAGATGCACCCCTTCTAGGCCTGCTGATCGCACCTTCTCAGTCCCCCACAGATCTGTCCCCTTCTCTTCATCTCTCCTGCCCGGCCCCACCTGCGCTGCCCTGGACACTCCTGGGCCATGGCAGGAGCCTCCTAACTTATCTGCGCCCATTCGCTCTGTCTTGCCCTTTCCACCACCCACACGGCAGCCAGGGCGATCTTTCAAGAACTCTCATCACCACACTTCTCTAATTACAACTCCTCAATGACTTCCTGTTGCTCTTAGTGGCCAGGAGCCCTGGCCCTTGTCACCCTCTCCAGCCTCATGAGTCCCCTCCCCTCACTTTCTGAATCTCTGAGCGCGGACTCCAGAGCCAGGTTGTGGGTTCAAATCCAGCTCTGCTAATCACTGGCTGGTGACAGTGGGCAAGTAGATTAAACTCTCAGTACTTTGGGTGGGACCTCTGTAAAATGGGGCGATGATGAGAGGACCTCCTTCTTATGAGTGTTGTTTTTAGGATAAAACAAGTAAAAGGGCTTTGAGCAGTACCTGGCCTTCCAAGAATAGGATTGTGATTATTGTCATAATTCGATCCCCTGAAAAGACCCACGTCTCCCCCCTCCCGCCACCCTGGGTCACAGGCATACACAATGGAGGGACTTGGGCTCTGAGCTCAGCTTCTTGGTTCAAATCCTGCCTCTGCCCTTCTTGGCTGTGTGCCGTCATGCACGTTCATTCACCTCTGTCTGTCTCAGTTTCCTCCTTCATGACTGGGTGGTTGTGAGTGCTGGATGAATGAATATATGCCAGACCCCTGCCTGGTTCCTAAGAAGCACATTATTGGGTTTGGTCTTAGCTGTTCCCCTGTACCTGACCCCTCACCTGGTTCATTGCTGCTCATCCTTTACCTCAACCCAGCTGTCGGGTCCCAGGATGGACCAGCCTAGTCCATGCCACGGGACAGGCCCTGGGCACCTCATCCAGCCATAACCCTGATGACAGTGGTTGCCTTGTGTTGATGTGCGTGGTTTGTAGACTCTTATGTGCCCTCACTAGCGAGTAAGCTCCCTGCTGGCAGCCTGAATGTCTGCTCTGCTCAGGCTGCCTACATCAGCCCAGTCTGTGTGTTCCCAGCTCTTTGCACGGCTCTGGCATGGACAGAGGCTCAGTCCTCATCTGTGGGAGGGAAGGAAAGGAGAGGCATTTAACTTCTATCCCAGCACTGTCACTCTAGCCCCTCCCCACACTGTTGTAGGGGACCCCTGCTTCATCCTGCATGTGGCCCAGAGGTGACCCCAGACTCCCTGAAACTCTTAAAGTCCTGGGCCCCATGCTCACCTGATCCCAGCCACATCCACATGGTTTTAAGTCCAGGTTCTGACTCCCCCAGGAAGCAGCAGGGCTGTGGGTTAGCTGGGAGAAGGGACTTCCTCCTCTGGAGGCTGGAAACCTCGTGCAGGGGCAGCGTCTCCTCTCCCCGGCTTTCTGATCGCAGAGCCTGGGGCCACATCTGTCTGTGGTTCTGGTGAAGCAGGAGGCAGAGGCAATGGCATCCGGAGGACCCTCGGGCCCCAGTTTTTTGGCCCTGGGAGCCTGTGATCAGGCGCCAAGTCCATTGTACAAAGAGAGCAGTGGAGGGAGGGAGAAGACGGTTTCTAAGGCGCCCACCCCATGACACGCCCTCCGGGGCCTCAGCACACAGTCCCCCCCCCCTCCAAGCAGACCAGGCAAGTCCAGTTCTGGTGGGTGTGGGTTGAGAGTCTACATTTCCTCCGCTTTGATTTCACCCTGCTGAGCTGCCAGCACCCCGGGGCATGCAGCCGCACAGGGGCCTGCTGCCTTAACAAACCCAGTCTGTGGGCCGTGTCTCCTGTGGTCCCTGGGCTGAGGCCCACAGAGCCCGGGCCCTGCCTCTGTGCCCTTGGTCCTCACCGGACTGCTCTCCTGCCCCCCATTCCCTGCTCCTTCTCCTCCCCGCTCCATCTTCTATCTGAATCCTGCTGAAGCCCAGCCCAAAGCGCATGTCCTCCTGGACCTAGAGGGCAGACCTCAAACTAAGTAATTTGGTGTGTGGATCAGGGACATCAGACCAGGCCCTGCCCTCCAAGGCCGGCTCAGTCTCCAAGGAGGTGCTGGCCCAGAAACAGTTCTGGCGCAGGGTGTTGGGCTCTAGCAGATGGATCAGGCGCCCACTCCATGCCAGGCACTGTCACCAGACACTTGGCCAGAGCTTTGCCCAGTGTGGTCATTTCACTGGGCAACTCCTCCTTTCGACGTCTAGTCCTCAGGCTCAAAAGGCAGGCCCTCAGGTAGAGCCCCACCCACCTTCCCTTTTGCAGGCAGCGGCACCTGGGTTTCCCCAGCGGGGAGGGCAGGGCAGGAAACTACCCTATGGCTACCAGCTTGCAGTGGTGCCTGAGGCCATGTAAGCCTCATGGGGCACCTGGGCAGCGAGGCTGCAGACCTGGCACCAACTCCAGAGAGAAGTGGCCTTCACCAGCCAGTGCTCACCCTTTTTCACACCTAGAACCTCTTTCTCTTTTCTGATCTCATTTCACTTATCCCTCCAACTGCCCTAGGCAGGCCAGTGGAGAACTAATATTATCCCCAGTTTACGGTTGAGGAAACTGAGGTCCAGGCAGGTGACCTCTCTCGTTTCATAGGCAGTTAGTGGGAGAGCTGGGGCTGGACCCGAGGTCCTGGCACTCCCGGATGTAGCTCAGGCCATACCCACACTGCCAGTGCTGCATGACATGGGCACTCCATCAGAGGTTTTTGCTAACCCTAAACAGAGACCCATCTCAGCCTCCAGGGGCCAGTGGGTTCCAACAGGGGTAATACACTGCCAATTGTTCAAAACTGCCAATAATATCAAAAATTAATTGTTAGACGACATTCCCACCTAAAGCACTCATTACAGTGCCTGGTATACACTGTTCAGTATGTGTAGCTGTTACCTGTAATAATAAAAGGGTGCTATGCTCATTAGACCTGATGTCCTTCCATATGAAGCCGGGGCTGCAGCCAGGGGATGGAAGAAGCTGCCTCGGCTGCGAAGGCCTACTCCCGCACGAACTCTGTGCATTGGGCCTCTAGTTATTAACATTAGCTCATTTAACAACTTCACATCCCCATTTTGCAAATCCCTCCTAGGGGAAGTGCCAGGCTCAAGGTCATGGTTATGGAGTGCAGACCCCACCTGGCTTCTGCCTTCGGGGTCCCAACCCCCACACCTGTCACAGAGGCCAAGGTTGAACCTGAGCCCTTTAAGAGCCCAAAGCTGAGCATGGGGAGGGAGTGGCCCTAAACCCAAGGCCAGGCTGGAGCTGCATTCTTTGGGGGGAGTGAGTAGCCGCTTGGCATTTTCCCTTTGATACTGATACAGGCATTTTAATAGCTGCAATGACCAGGCGGGTGATGTTTCAGCTGTGGCCACGCAGGGCATTCCAGGAGGCCCTGGCTGCCCGTAGGGGTAAAGCAGGAAGGCTTCTCTGTCCAGAATGGCTGGGGGTCCACCCCAGGGCCGCAGAAAATTTTCCACCTGCCCCTGAGCCTGAGCCTGGGGTTTTCTCTCTAGGGGTCTCAACTCAGGTGTCCAAGTAGGTGACTGTGGTGGCCTGGAGAGCACATGCCCTCCTAAAAGGGGCCGCCATCACTCAGTGACCCAGTGTTGCCAAGTCCTCCTATTGTACAAAGGATCAGAAATTTGGACCTTTATGCCAGTCTCCTGTTTTGTAAGCAACCAATATGTATTGAGCATTTAGCATATGCCAGGCCATGTTCTAGCCCTTGAGAATATGGCAATGATTTAAAAAACAGACGAAAATACCCATGCCCTTGGGGTACTTACTTTCTGGTTGTGCGGGGAGACATTAAGCAAGAAAATTAGGCAGCAACAACAAGAAAACCCTAAGGAGAAAATAAAGCAGGGAGGAGAGATAGTAAGTCTATTGCAGGAGGGCACTGGGGATGAGGAAGGCCTTCTTGAGAGTGAGCCAGGTGGTTAGCTAAAAAGAGAACATCTCAGGCAGATAGAGCAGCACGTGCCAAGGCCCTGAGGTAGGGGGAGGAAGCCTGGCATGTGCAGGCACTTCAAGGGGGCCTGTGAGGTCACGCTGGCTGCCATGCTGAGTGGTCTGTGGGGCAAGGGCAGAGGCAGGGCTTCACCAAGATGCTGTAGCAGCCATCACACCAACGTGGATGAAGCTTGGACCAGAGGGGGTGAGAGTGGTGAGACCAGGTCAGATTCTGGACTTGTCTGGAAGGGAGAGAACAGGAGTTGTTGACTGAATGGGTGTGGAGTGAGAGACTCATGCTGTCAAGGTTTTGAACAATTGGCAGGCTGCCGGGGTCATTACCTGGGAAGAAGGGATAGACTATGAGAAGCTCAGATTTTCTGGGCTACTTTGGGGATGCCTGCCCATGGAGATGTCAAGTGGGTGGCTGGATAAGTGCATCTGGAGGAAGGTCTGGGTTAGAGGTGCAAGGAGCAGGGCATGCCACATACATTGGTGGTGAAGCCATAAGGCTAGTGACAGCTCCAAGGGGCAGGCAGTGCAGAGGGAAAGTGGTGAGACTGGGCCCTGCGGATCTCCAACATTGCCAGTCAAGTAGTAAGAGTGAGCCATCCCAGGACACTAAGAGGAACAGGGTGGCGTCAAGGGGAAGGAGGAGTGAGCAGATGCTGAGATGAGGTGGGGGCTGCCCCAGGGCACAAGGAGGACATCTTGGGGGCAGGAAAGGTAAGAGCTGATAGGAGCTGTCCAGGAGGGAGCAGGAGGCTACACTGTCCATCAGGGAGTTTTTCTAGAAAAAAAAAATGCTTGACCAAGAGCGGACTTTTCTTATCTTTTCTCTTTTTTATGATGGGAGGATCAACAGCGTGCTTGCACAGTGATGTACGTCAGGAGTCCTTCACGAAGGATCGCTTAATCCCACTGGAAGCCTGTTTTCGTGAATACATGTTTATGGGAGAAAGCCTTGCTTGCGTTGCCTTTGAGCTGCTTTTTGCCTACATAGAGAGTTGAGTGGTTGTGATGGAGACTGCATGGCTCGCAGGGCCTGACATAGTCTCTAGCTGCCCCCCTGCAGAAAATGTTTGCTGACGAGTGGTAGAAGGGATCCGGTCCCAGGGAGGCAACAGATGGGCAGTGGGAGGGAGACTTGCTGCTGAGATCCCCTGGAGCAGGAGGAGGGGGAGGACCTGCTGAGCAGGTAGGGGGTTGGCCTTACCTGGGAGCACAGGTGGACAGGCAAGAGGAGGGAAAGAAGGAGGTGTGCCCGCACAGGCGCAGATGGGCAGGTGTGCGTGGTGGTGGGACCTCTGGAAGGCCTCTTCCGGCGGCTTCTTTTCTCCAGGTGACAGCATGTTGGGGTTGGGGAGAGGAGGTGTGAGAACCACTAGGACAGGAAGATGAGGAACTGGTGCGTCACAACAGGCTTGCTGGGCTTTGCTCTGAGATCATAATCACGACTAAAGTGGAGCCAGTCACCACGGTCGTGCACTCTCCTGGCTTCCTTCTGTGGCGTGGGCACCAGCGTGGGGTGCGTGGAAACATCCAATCTACCAGGTTTGTGGCTTAGCCAGGAGAATGTGCTAAAGGGGAGGGTATGCTGGCATCCCAGGCTGTAGTTAGGAGAGTGATTGTGATCACTGACACTGAGCAAGGAGGGCCATGAAATGTGGTGGGTGAAGGACAGTGAAAAGGTGCCCGCAGGCGGGAGGGAGCCCGGGGTTGAGGCACTGGAAGCAGTGAGCCGCAGAGAGGGTCAGTGGGCGGCATTGAAGCCCAGGCTCTGGAAGGGGTGTGGCGATGTTGGGATTTAATACTTTTCAAAAATAAACACTGCACAGGCCAAGAAAACCCTCCCACACCCTGAATGTAGCCAGTTTCCCATCTCTGTCAGATGTCTCCTTCCCTCTTTTTTCTTAGATATTTTTATTGATTTCAGAGAGGAAGGGAGAGGGAGAAAGAGAAACATCAATGATAAGAGAGAATCATTGACTGGCTGCCTTCTGCACACTCCACACTAGGGATCGAGCCCACAACCTGGGCATGTGCCCTGCCCAGGAATGAACCCGTGACCTCCTGGTTTATAGGTCAATGCTCAACCACTGAGCCTCACCATTTGGGCTGTCTCCTTCCCTCTTGATGGTGCCCCTGGCTCCTGATCCGCCTTTCTATCCCAGGCCTCTCTCCGGAGCTCCGGAACCACACAACGCTGCCCACCTGGACTCCTCCACCGGGGCAGCCCTCCAGCTCAGCTTGTCATCTACCCACAAGCGGGCTTTTGCCCCTGTTCTGTCCCCATGGGGGCATCTTGGCGGCCATGGCAGAGGCTGGGTCCTACCCTCTCCCCACCAGGTCCATCCTGTGCCCTATGCATTCTTCCCCCTGGACAGCCTTCCCCTTCTCTCCATCCTGCCCTGCCACACCGCAGACCCTGGTGTCTCTCGGTTGCATGTAACTGTGACAGCCTCCAGAGAGGATCCTCAGCCTCCAGCCCTCTGTCCCCCTCCATCTCCAGGCCTAGCCCACCCTTGGCCTTTTGCTGCTGTTGAGTGAGTGACAACCCTAGTGGTTGCAACCCACAGCCAGAACACTGCACACTCAGCTGGCTTTGGCTTGTCAATCCCTGGACGGCCTTGTCACTTAGCAGACTTCTGTCACACACCTACTGTGTGCCAGGAACCACTACTAATAAGTCTCCAAGAGCTCAAGGTCATTGGTGGGAAGGGAAGTCGGTAGGTTTGGTCCTGATGGGATGAGGCGTTGGCGAGCTGAGCTCAGGGCTAGGCATTGCAGGCCTTTCACCAGACGTTGTCCTGGGAGGGCACTTGTTTGCCCAGTGGCCATTCTGTGCCCACCTGTGACCAAGCCTCATCATCCAGCCACAACATTGGTGCACCAATCTCCCTTTTTGAGTGCGAGGCTCCCCTTTGAGACTTCCTCCTCCCTCCCCTTCCTATCTCTCCCCACTGCCCACTTCCTCCCTCAGCATCCTCAACCTACCTGTGCTGGCTCCCTCTCTCAGGGGCATTTGTGCACACCTTTCTCCAGCAGGGTGGAGTGGACTTTGCACCAAAAAGCCTGAATTCCTGTCTCAGATCCATCACGTATTAGCTGTGTGACCTTCAACAAGACTCAGCCTCTCTGAGTCTCCATTTCCTTAAGGAAAAAATGAATTCACTGTTAAATTTGTTAGATTGTGAAAAATAAATGTGGTTCTCTGTATAAAGCACCCAGTTCAGTGCCAATATAGATTGGGGCTGAGTAGATATGAGTTTGCTCGAATCACCCTGAAGTTTTCCCGACCTTCCCTCTCTACCACCAACCAGAGGTGATGTCTCATCCCACTACACCCCCCACTCGACCCTTTTTCACGTCCCTCCTGGCCTACCCCGAGTGGCAGACTACACAGTAGTGAAGTGCTGGAGAGCTGCTGGTGGGGGCCAGCTGGCACCCTAACTGGTCCACATGTCAGGGACTACTGGACGCTGTCAATCAGAACCAGTCATCGTGCAAGCCCCATGCTGCCAGATCTTCCAGCTTTTCCAGAGAAATTAGAAATGCAGATGTGCATGTAAAATCAACCTCTTCAAAATATTGGCAACACATTCAATGAAAAAAATATCTGTGGGAACCAATTAAAATACATCTAAGAGCCAATTTGGCTCCGGAGCTACCAGCTTCTAACTGCTGCACCAGCTTCGGAGAGTGTGGGTTCAAATCCCAGCCTTGCTCCTCCCCTGACCTTGGCCAGGCTACAGTCTGCCGTCTGTGCTTCAGGCTCCTCGCCTGTAACCCAAGTGCAACATTAGCTGACATGTATTGAGGGCTTTTCTTTCTATATGTCGGCCTTTTCTATCCTCAATAACCTGGTGAGGTAGGGACTGTTAGCAGCTGTGCATGGGCCCAAGCAGCCTGGCCCAGAAGCGTGCCTGTTAACCTCTGGGCGTGCGCCCGCGCCCCCCCCCCCAAGGTGGTTGTGAGGGCTGAGGCACTCAGCGTACCACGCTGACAGCGTGAGCACCCCAGGCACTCGTGCTCCTGGGGGTGTGCATGTCTTTTTATGACCAGGGGAATGGCAGCTCCTTGTGGGCAGGAGGCACCCCATTCTACTTGTTGCCACCTCTTTGGGGCCTTCCAGGTTAGCTCAGTGATTTGCAAGCTGGCGAGGGAGAGGTTTGATGGAGAGCAGAGGACCTGCCCAGCCTCCAACCCACCACTCCTGCCTGAGCCTCGCTTGAGAGGGATACAAGAAGAGCAAGTCACTGTCCCTGCCCCGGATCCAACAGGAGCCCAGACTAGCCAGGAACCAAACAGCAGAGAGCCGAGAGAAGCAGGCCTTGGTGCCCATGAGTGAGCGGTGCAGGAAGGCACAGCTGTTTACAGGGTCCTGTGATCGGGGTTAATTTCTTTAAGAGCACTCCAAAGACATCAGACACTGAAATTAGCTAGACGGGACCTTCCCGTCTGCTTCTTATTACCCAGACGTCCGGTGGCCAGACTTTGATCCAGGAACAGCCCTCCTGCCAGCCCCCAGGGGCCCCTCTCCCACACCCCCACCGCGCCAGCCCACAGACAACTCCCAGGGCTTGGCCATCAGGACTCTCGGTGATTCCTCTCCTCTGTCTTCTTGTGCAGAAATGGAAGCTCCACTCTCGGAGGCGCCGAGAAGCCCTGAAGACGTCTCCAGGGTGTCACTGCCCACCAGGTAAGGAGCCTGCGAACGGTGACTGAGACGAGGACACACACCAGAGGCCCCCTTGGTGGCTGTGCTCTGACCAGACCCTGCTCAGAGCATCACTTTTCATTTGAAAGATGGAATGGCAATATCTGTGGTATTACCTTTCCTCTGCTCACTGATCGGCCCACCCACCCCCTTTCCATCATTCATTCATTCATTCATTCATTCATGAACACTTCTATGGGCCTTCGCTACATGCACCAAGTTGTGAATCAGACAAGATAATGGGCACGACTACGTTTTGCAGACTCTGAAGGGCTATGCAGCATTGAAGAGAAGAGAAGCCCAAGAGGGCAGAGATAGGCTCATCATGGTCACTATTACGCCTCCAACTCCTGGCACATATTAGGCGTACAAAAGTGTTTGTTACTGGAATGAGTGAAGTATCCCTATTGTAAAACTCCCCTGCCCTCGTGTGCGGGCTTAGCCCCCGCTTCGTGCTGTGTGGTATGGAACCGACCTGCACAAACGCACTGGTGCACACTGCACAAGGTCAAGGTGATGTGGCACAACTGATTTAACCAGGCCCATCTGGATTCAGATTCTGCTCCTGCATTTACTAGCCCCATGCGGGTGGGTCACCTCTGACGGTACCTCTTCTAGTGCTTGTTCCTCTGCGTAGAGAGACCCGCTCCTCGCCGCGCCTGTTCATCTGGTCACAGTGATGTATGAGTCCCTGCTCTGTGCTGAGTGCTATGCTGTGTGTTGGCTTCAATTTCATTGCATAATATGATTAACAAAACAGTTAATCATAACGATAAGTTAGTTCATCTGGGTTTCTCTAGGTTGCTGACCATTATTATTAAGCCATGAGAATGACAGACGAGCAAGTTTCATTGTTCCCATGGTAACTGGAATGGGCTGTACTCTTGGGGGGATGAGGAAGAAAGTTCCAAAAAGGGTTGGGGGAGAAAATAAGTCATCACAAGAGCCTTCCAGATTGACTCAGTGATTTGCAAGCTGGTGAAGACAAGGTTTGATGGAGGGCAGAGGACCTGCGCAGCCCCCAACCCACCGCTCCACTCTGGACCTCTGTGAGCTCAGAGTATGGCCCTTCGATGCCACTGTAGCAGGTGGCATTAGTAGGACACTAACTGAGCTCTCTGGCAGACCCTCCATGGACAGAGGGGGCCAGGAGCTCCAGTGGCCCTCACCCATGGTCCCCAAGCCAGGGGAGAGAGGCCAGCATGTATTGAGCATATGGGAAGTGAAGGGACAGCATTTGCTGGAGCATGAGTGGGCCGAGGTGGGAGTCACATTGCAGGGGGGCTGTCACAAGAGATGGTGGCATCGTGATGCGATTCAGCTGGCCCCCGTCAGAAGGGGGTCATCTGGGTTAATTAAAAGGGTGTCCAGAAGCCCTGGGAAGCTCCCTCCCTCCTTCAGGGCCCAGGAGATTGAGCCCTAGGATCTGGGAAAGCTTTGGGGAGAAGAATGCCAAGATTAATGAGATGAGATGAAGGCAAGGCTGGGGTGACAGGCTGGGCAGAGCGGCTGTGGCTAGCATCAGGGTTTTGAGGGCAGCCCACGTTTCCAATCTTCGTGTCTGTCATCTCTGTAACTGGTCTTTTTGCTCAGAGCATAGAATGTCGGGGAGGGGCAGGAGATTTGGAGCCACAAATACATGGGTTTGCATTTCAGCTCTACGTTTATCAGCTGTGTGGCTTTCAGAGCACTGTTTACCCTCTCTGCTTTGGTTCCTCCTGTGGAAAATGGGTATATGGTGTCGATTCAGAGAGATAATGGTGGGAAGTATATAACACCTTTCCTGACTCCTACTAAGCACAATTATTGTACCCCTCAATCCCTCTTGCACTTTAAAGATGCTCAGAAGTCCCTAGGAAGCACCATATCCTGATGCTGGGGGCAATGTGGGCTGCACATCTGTGGCAAGACAGGGGCTTACCCTTCTCTCCTCCTTGCCAGATTGGGCTTCCTATGCCCTGCCTATGTTGGGGTGGGTGCCTAACCAACAGATAGCCATTTTGTGCTTGGGAGAGTCTGGCTCTGGTGGTCCTGGGAGGCTGGGAGCTGGGGAAGATGTGGTAGGAGGGAGGAAGGATTTGGAAAAACAGAGTTTGTGTGGGATCCAGGGCTCTTGGGTGGGAGGAGAAAGCCAAGAGGCTGCAGGAGCAGCTCAGAGGTGGTGGGGAGAAAGGGTGAAGGGACACAGTGGGGGATGGGGTGGCGGAGGGAGGGCTTGATGCAGGTCCTCTGTGGGAGGAGCCACCAGCAGGGAATGAGATGGCCAGGAGATGAGAGGAGAGAGAGCAGGGGATTCCAGAAGGGGTGTCCAGAGAATTTCCCAGAAGGCAGTTTGGCCTGAAGTATAGACCAGAGCCAGGCAGTTAACATCCTAGGGCATTTAAGACAAGACCCCAAATTGAGGCAAAATAGGAAGAAGCGAAGTTCCGGGAGGGCTGCACAGGCGCTCAGACAATAGAGCCCCGGAGTAAATGCATCTGCTAGGATGCGCTAGGTCCTGCTGCGTCCCTGGATCTGCCCCCTCCGCCCAACCTGGGACTTCTCACCCCCCAGTAAAGTTATCTCTGTCCCACTGAGGCTTTGGGCATGTGGCTGCCAACCTGTTATGAGAAATAGCAGTTGCTACTGCCCCTAATTGAGCACCAATTGAGTGCTGGGCGAAGTACTGAGCACTTCTCCAAACCGCAGAGTGGAGTGCTGACATTCTGAAATGTTTGCAAATCCCCAAACTCCTGGGTAAAACACCACTCTCACTCGTGCACCTAAAGCCTGCCCCTCCAGGTATTTCCTTAGTCAGGGATCAGAGTGTAACTTCAGAGCACCTGATACTTACAGAAGGACATAGGCAACTGTAAGTGCCATATTCAGAGTCAACGCAGCATCTCATATTGTGCCCCATGCCTAGTAGATGCTCAAGGAATGTTCTATAACCGATCAAGAACCATCCCTGGGTGATTGGAATCTTCCTTGTGTTCTCCATCTCCCCTGCGGTTGGTTTCTGGTGTCTCGCCCACTTGGAAACTGCTCTGAGTCTTGCCAGAGGCTGAAATCACAGCCGTGGGGACACAGCAAATAAGCACACACGCTTCCTGCCCACTGTGGCCACTGAGATTGGAGGCGGGAGCCCCAAGCCCAGGCCTTCCCAGTTTGCCTCTGAGACCCGCTGGGCTGATGTGGGAGTCTGTGGTGGGTGTGTTCCTCCTTGTGGCAGCCTTGGGCCCTGGGTGGCATCCAAAGGGCTTGGGACACATAATCGTGGGCAGAAAACCCACCTCCTTCCCTTCCTACTCTGACCTTGCCAGCATCCTCCCAGGATCCTCCCTGTCCCAAAATAGCCACGTACTGGCTGAAATCTGGCTGTATCCTGCTTCTGGCTGCATGCACTGCTCAGGGGATGATGGGCCTGGAGGCCTGGAGGCCCAGACGGGATGCCAAAGGTCGGGCCTCGTTAGGAGGGTCACTGCTGCCAGAAGTTCAGAGGAATAGGTGTGGGCCGTTTGCAAAGCCTATGGCCTGGCGGGACAGAAGGGTGTTGGGAACAGATATACAGACCGTGGGACTTCCTAGGCCACTTGAAAGGAACACAAAGATCAGGGAAAATCTCCCATTCTCCCTCCCTGTTCTTAGTAACAGAGGAGGAGCAGGACAATGTAGGCTCCAGGCCGCAAGGAAGCGGCCACTTCAGGGCCGCCATGCTGGGACTGGGAGGGGCTGGCAGTGTGAGGGATGCTACGCGGTACACAGGGAGGGAGCCAGGACCAGCTGAGCTGCGGGAGCAGGTTCCTCCGTTGTCTGGGCTTCATCCTAACGGGAGGACTAGGTCAGTGTCACGCACTGACCACCAGGCCAAGCGGTTGGACGACCATAGTCAGGGAGGGGTGACCTGGTCAGGCCTGTGCATAGTCCCTTTGCCAGGCTGATGGAAGAGGCCATGGCCATGATTTAGGGTATGCTAATGAGGGGTATGCTAATGAGAGGTGCAGATGAAGTGCCAGGGATTCCGGAGGAGCTTGGCCCTCTGGGAAAATGACCTTGAGGCGGTGGCACTGAAGGTAGGTGATAAGGAACAGGGAAGCAGGTGGGGGCATAGACACAGCTGCCACCATAACTCTAGACCCGAAATGCAGGACTCCAACAGGGGAGGAGGGAGGTCCCTTCCTTGCAGGCTGAAGACAGTGGTCCAGGGAAGGGGAGGCAGCCTGCCATCGTGGCCAGGTGGCTTCCGTCTCTGGGCTCCTGTCACTGCTTCATCCTCAACATCCCCCTGGCCAGCGTGGAAAAGGGGGAGGAGGGAGTTTGCAGGAGAATTCATGCCCAAACCCTGTCACACATCACTTCTGCTCATATCCCATCAGCCAGCACTTAGTCACATGGTCCCCCCAGATCCCAGGGAGCCAGGAGGTGTTTTTTACTGGGTGGCCCCATGTCCAGGTATAATTTAGTACTCTGGGAAGTGGGAGAACAGATACCCAGGGTCAGCTCACGGTCTGCAGAGAGGCCCTGCCGGTGAGGCACCGGCGCAGACAAGACTCTGGGAGTGAGAAAAGGGCAGGTCTATCTGGGGTGGGCGAGCACAGAAGCAGTGATGGGAAATCAGGGTGGGAAAGGCAGCCAAGGGCCGAGGGCAGGGCCAAGGAGTTCCGGCTCAGAGCCCTCCATTCAAAGGGAGGCAAAGGGTTTTCGCCCTGAGCATGATGGGCTGGTAATGGCTGCAGGAAGGCTGTGCTGAATTGGATTCTGAGATGCAACCACAGAATGATTTGCACTGCAAATGCCTAGCAGTGGGCAGCGAGGCCTGCGCCCTGGCTTTGTTACCCCCCAGGAGGTGATGTTGCATCAGAGAAGGTTCGGGGAATAGGGATAGGACCCGGTCCAATTTGTATTCTAGAACTAGCAGTGATGTGGACAATGGCTTGGAGAGGCGAAAGCCCCTTGCAGCAACAAAAATGTCTGAGATTCCATGAGCAGAGCTCTGTTTTCTCATGTGTTTCCATTTATGCTCGCGCGGGAACTGCCTCTCGGGGCTCGGTTATTTTCCGTAGGTGGTGAGAGCTGGTGTCCGCACGTCCTGAAGCCCTGGCTTTGTCTAGCCTTGCCCTGTTTGCCCTGGCACCCGTTTTTGCCCCCAGCAGCCTCATTGTATTTACATGGGCAGGGCCCGTGGCCAGAGCTTCTGTCCCAGCTGGGGCCTTCCCGCCACCCGTGGGCTCAGCAAAGCAGGGCCCCCTTCTTGGTGGTTCTCCTTATTTCAGACTCAGCGAACCCAGAAAAGGGAGACTGCGGAACAAAGTGTCCCTGGTGCCACTAATAAAGAAAAAGATTGCAGAGCTGATGGCTGTTTTAGGGAGAACGTTTAATCCAAAGAAAGACTATTTTCAGGTGCCTCAGAAACTCTACATGCAAATAACCGTAGAGTCGTTCCTGGCTGCTCCTTAAAGTGCACCCAGCCTGGAAGAGACCCTACCATTCAATGCCAGCTCGCCCTTGTTTTGCTCCAGCCAGAGGGATGGGCTTTCACATGCTGTGTCAGCTTCGTTCCCCCCCCTCACCCCACTTCTTCCTCCTGACTCTGCAGTCCTGTCTCATGTCCTATCTGACCTCCCAGTCACCCAGGCACCAGCCCATCAGTGTCTCCTTCTCCCTCACCCACTGCACTCCATCAGCTGCTGAGTCCTGTCCATTCCACTCCTCTGCTCAAGAGCCATCCATGACTCCCTAGTGTTCATATACCCTCACCCAATAATCAGCCCATGTTTGTCTTTCTAGTCCAGTCTGTGGCCAGTCTCCCACGATGTTGTCCTCCTTTTCTTCCAGTAAAATTGGGCTCCTCACCTGCCCTGGCCACATACTGATGTCTCACCTGTCACAGTCACTCATGCTGTTCTGATACCTGTGCTCTCTGTTTCACACATTCCCCTCCCCCGAAAGGCCCTACTACAGCATCCCTGCAGCTCTTCCGCCCTCCTCTGCAGTTTGGTTACTATGCTAACAGATTGCCTCGTCTGTGCTCAATGTATAATCCAGGCAAAACCACCTACTGGGACAAGTAATTTGTCTTCAAATGAGAAGTGAAAACAGACCAAAACGAGTACACCTGCAAAGGTTTCTCCCTGGCCACAATCATAAACCATTTGATTTCAATTCTACAGGCGCTTGACAGCAGAGCTCAGAATGAGGCTCTCACAGAGAGGAGCTTTTGTGGGTTTCCAGCCAGAGAAGAACCTTCTCTGCCTACGAACCACACTGGGAAGCCTCAGAGGCTGCCCACCCTCAAAGCGCACGCGCTGAAGCCAGCGTCTGCCTCCCACACCTGACCCCTTCCCAGCATTCCCTGTCCCAGGGGGTGGCACCATCACCACATGGGCCCAGCACTGGGCTGGAACCTGGGCGTCTGCCCGGACGCCGCCTTTGTCCTCATGTCCCATCCATCACCCAGCCCCACTGATCCCACTGCGCTGATTCCCTCCATCTTCACCGCCGTCACTCCTGTTCCGGCTGCCACCATCCCCCACCTTATTCACATCAGCAGCCCCTTTTGGGCCTCCCACAATCCCTTCTTCATCCAGAAGCCAGGTGGCCTTTTTAAAATTAATGCATAACCCTAGTTAAAGCATGTCAGCACTTTTCATCACACTTAGGATAGAGTTCAAATCCCTAATGCGGCCTGCTGCCCCTGCAGGCCTCTCCCACCGGGTATGTTCCCTTCTGCATGCAGGGTATCACCTGTGGTGCCTAGTGATACCTGTGATGCCTGTGATGCCTGGTGATGCTTGGTGATGCCTGGTGATGCCTGTGATGGCTGGTGA
>JAAGEH010000426.1:19583317-19605793 GCA_011751065.1 Lasiurus cinereus
TGGTGACGCCTGTGATGGCTGGTGAAGCCTGTGATGCCTGGTGATGCCTGTGGTGCCTAGTGATGCCTGGTGCTGGTGACAGTATTTGGAACAGAGAGGCTGAAGGGGAGGGAGCCACAGACAGACCCGTGTGGGGATGGTATGCCCTGAAATCAGCTAGCCAGTCAGAAGCTCGGACCCTGGCCTCCAAATGAAGGCATGTTCTGTGGCCTCTGTGGTCCTATTTCAGGCATCCTGCTTTCCCAGAGGACCCTGGGCATAAGGAAGCACCCAGCCCTTGTGGGGAGGGGTTGAGGGCCGGTGTGAGCAGGGCTGCAAAGACCACAGCTGCTCCCAGACACCCCCCGACTCTGCCCCCAACCTGGAAGAACCTCTTCTTTAAGGCCCTTTGCTCCCCACTTCACAGCCTCCTGGGGAATTCTCTCAAGTTAATAATTTCTTCCCGTTTCCTCCTGAAAGCACTTCCAGATCCCCAGCCTCCTGCATGCTGCTGATAATGTGTTTCTCCTAGATCGGTGCTGATAAGGCCCGCCCGGGTGGTCACTGGGATTTGTAGAAAAATAAAAATAAGGAAACGGAGGGTTCCGGAAAGGCAGAGTGCTGGGGCCAGAAGCCCCAGACTGGGAACCGGTCCCAGAGCCTGAGGGCTCTGAGCAGGGCACTGTCCTCTCTCGCACCTCTGTTTTCTCACATGTAAGGAGAAGAGACTTTAAAGAGTGATGTGGATGTTTCTGGAAAGAGTGGGATGGCCCCCAACCAACCCCCTCCTGGGCACACACTCACGTGCATGAGGGGAAGCGTGTTCACCATGGCTCTGTGTGTTACCGAGAAAAGGAAAGAAAACCTAAATATCTGCCAGTGGGAGAGTAGAGACAGGTGGACATTAAATCGAGGTACTTCCCTCAATGAAATGCTGTACACCATCATCACAGATGAACTGGACTTCCTGACCAAGCTATACTAAGGGTGAATCTCATCCTAGGGGGAGAAAAGGGCAAATGACAATTCATTTTTATAATACAATTAACATATATAACATTAGAAACACATAAAACAACATGACTATTGTTCAGGAAATATATGCAAAAGCAACGAGTATATGAAGAAATGCATGGGAGTGATAAACATCAGATTCAGTGGGGAGCAGGGATGAGGTAGAGATTGGGGTCACTGAGAGGTTGGCTGTATTGCTATTAAGCTGGATGATGGGTATGACAAGTTCTTTTTTTTTTTTTTATCCTCATCTGAGAATATTTCTCATTGGTTTCAGAAGGAGAGAGAGAGAGATCTATCGATTGCCTCCTGTGTATGGGATGACACTCCAACTAACTGAACCACCCACTAGAGCCATTATATTTTTTATAATGACTGTACTGAGATATAATTTCATATGCAATTCACCCATGTTAAGTATTTCTATATATCAGAGAGTTGTGTGACCATCATCAAAATCAGAGAATTTTCACCATTCAAGCAAATCCATGCCCGTTAGCAGTATTCCTCCACTCCCCCAACCCTCCCAGCCCAGGCAACCACTGGTCTTTTCACTTCTGTGGGCTTAGTGTCATGTTTTCAGGTTCATTCATGCTGTAGCGTGTACCAGTGCTTTATTCTTTTTTATTGTTGACTAATACATTATATTATTTAAAATATATACATGGTACCTTTTAGAATGTCTGAAATATTTCAACATAAAGCATTTTTAATTCTGGAGTTGATTAGAGGATGCTTTGGATGAGAGATGTTGATCCAGCTTCCAGGTCTGATTCTATAGTACCCAATTGGCACCTATACACACACACACACACACACACACACACACACACACACACACACAGGTGTGTAATTACTTGGAGCTTAGATCCTACGTATGGGCCTTCAGCCACCTCTGGGCGGCCAGCAGTAGTGCCAGCCCTACAAGGACCCAGGGAGGCCAACCCTGGCTGGACTTCAGCTCCCAGCCCCCTCCTGACACTGGGTTGCCTCCCTTCCCCTCCTCTGCCCTACTCAGTGTCACCACCTCGGCAGCGTCTCCCTGACTCCCAGGTATGGCTGGTGGCCCTTTCTCTGAGCTCCCTCAGAGTTGTGCTCCAAGGACTGTTCAGCACCCCGGTGAGGGACCAACAGCCAGGCATTGAGGGCTGATAGCCCTGCAAGGTCCCTAACTTCTCTGAGCATCGGTCCCCACCTCTGTGAGCTGCAGGAGCTAGTGCCCACCAAAAGGCCAGAGGTGAGGACTCAAGGAAACCAGCTATGTATCTACTGTCCAGAGTCTTGTCTTGTTTAGGATCTGCTCTTATGTCTCCAACTCCCCTATAGGCAGGTGGTCCTGGGCAGGGTTGGGCTGTCTGCAGGGAGGTATGATTGCCTGGCTTCAGCAGCAGTGGTGCTGCCTGACCTGCCGGAGAAGAGGCTGGCTAACCCAGAAGTTACAGGTCTGACTCCCAGCCATCCTGGGTCAAATCCCAGGAATCCCATTCTACTCCTTATTAGTGATGGGAGTGTGGATGAATGACTCTCCTGACCTGGAGTGAAGCGAGGGGTTATGACAGTACCCACCTTATTGGACCTGACACGTACGTGGCTCGGAAAGGTTTGTGAGTTGTCATCATGATGATAATTATGTTGAGTGGAAAGGGGCTTCTGGTGAAATGGGTTGTGAGGAGAAGTACAGCCCTCACCCCGTTGCATCCAGCCATGAGAGATCCGGAAGAGGTACCGGTTTGTGCCACCCAATGCAACAAGGAAATAGCTTAGGCTCAGGGGGCATTGACTTCCTCTCATCTCCCTCTCTGCCCTGTTAGAGGCTAAGTCATTCCAACTCGACAAAAAATCCTGGATGCCCTTAGGCTCAGCAGTGCCCTGCAGGAGATGCAAAATGGGCGAGATGCATGCCTACCCTCAGAGCTGGCCTCCCAGCTCTCCATGTGTGGCTTTGGACATGGGAAAAGCAGCTTAACCTCTCTGAGTTTCCATGAGCTCATCTCTTACGCATACATGTCTTACAGGGTTATTGCAAAAGTTCTCAGTCAACTGCTGGGTATGCTACAAATGAAAGCCATTACACTAGAGGGAGAGGAATTAGACTTGCCTGCAGTACCGTTATGTAATAGAACGTAGGCTGCATTGAGGGCTGTATGATATGAATTCAGGGCCATGGACTATGGGGGAGGGAGTGTTAATTACAACTGGGGCCCTGGCTGGCTCCTTGGAGGGGATATTTGAGATCGCTAGTGATGCTTAGGGTCTGCGGGCCTTGGAACCCTGGTTTCTGAAGAAAGACTCACCCTCCCTGTGCTCCACTGTCTCCAGCCACAGCCTGGAGAAGGAGCCGCTGGGCAGTGGGCTTTCCTTAAAGGTCGTATCTGTGCCCTGTACCCATTCGAAGGCAGGCACCCGGCCTCACTCTGTGCCCTGCGAGGGGAAAGGCCCATGTTTGTAGCAGCTGTTGGTGGGGTTAGGAGTGACTCTGAATTTTGCAGGAACTCCAATCAACAAGGGACAGCTGTCTGTCTGGGTGAACTCACAGAACACGGCAGCACTGGCTGTGTGTTCATTTCCTCCTGTCTGTCCAGCTTCCAGCCTCGGAGAGTCCAGCTGAAACTCCCCAGGCCCGGGAGGATTACCCACTCTTGTGACGGTTCCACATGTGTGTATCACTCACATACCTGTCAGAGCCTTTTCCTTCGCACCTGCCCCACGAGGACAGAAACTATGGGCCACCTCCCACCCCCTTTATCCCAACCCAGCACAGGCAGACCAGGGACCAGTGGCCAGACTCTGAGCTGACTGTGTGCTCTTCAGGGATCCAGGCTGCCTGTACACTATGTCGGCATGTGACTTGGGCCCTCCATGGGTTAACAGCAGCTCCAGGCCCATGCTCAGTGCCATGAGGGTAGAAGAAGCATCAGACACAGTCCCTCCTCTCCAGAGCTAGGTAGGAGCTAAGCCGAAGCAAGGGCATCACATCTGGGAAATGCAAGCGAACGAGTGCCTGCTTTAGAAGGAAGGATCAGGAAAGGCTTCATGGAAGAATGGCATTTGAAGCAGGCCTCGAAAGACAAGACTCCAAGAACGGAATACTTCCGTAAGGACATTGTAAGCAAAGGAAGCAGTGTGTTAAAAGTACAGAGACCTAAGGAATGTGCTTTCTTACACCTCCTTGCTCTGGGAGAGAAGAAATCAACTAGAATGGCTAGAGCAAGCTCACATGGAGGGATGTTGTCAGAGAGAAGTCTGGGATGAAAAGTTGGGGGTGCGGGAAACAGACCATGAACAGCATTGAACACCGCCCTGAAGATGCCACGGAAGGTTTCTCCAAATGGGTGTGACAGCAGCCAGCTGTGCTCCCTGCAGTGCAGAGGAGGAGCTCAGTCAAGCAGAGGGGCCAGGAGGAGGGGCTGAGTTCTGCTGAGAGGAGGCGTGGAGTAGCGTGTGGACGGGGTTTCATTGGCAAGTGTTGGCCACATGGTAGGCGTGGGCAAGGGGGGAGGCAAGGCAGTGGGAGCCTGTGAGCCCCGATGAGCGACCTGGTCGTGGGATGCACTCTTTTTGTAAAGCAGCCATGACTGTCCTGAACTGTTTGTCAGGTAAACATGAACAAGCATCCATGAGTGGAACCTGGAGAGTATTGCACCTTCTCTGCATTGCACAGCGAACCACCAATAGCATCACGGGGATTGGGCCTTTCCAAGGACAGGGCTCTCGCAGCCTGCAGAGGTCAGCCCTCACATCTCCGTGTTCTTGTGGACGGCTTGGTGACCACTGGGTGTCAGGATGTCTGATGGCGTTATGGAATGGATCCATGAGAATGACCTCATAGAATCTTCTACATGTTGAACTTCACCAAACCAGTTTGAATTCCGGACTCTCAGGGCTTCCAGGGGGCATCCAGCTGGCTGTCCGGCCGCAGGCTGAAGGCTTCCAGCACACGTTAGCTGGTTACCACCACGATGGACAGGCTTGCGGTAGGTCGCACCCTTGGGAACAGGACATTTGCGGCCACCACTGTGCTCTCGAATCTGATCTATGACATGGCCTTTCCTGGCCTTGCATCCCAGCTTTATGAGGCCAGGCGGAGAGCAGGGAGCTGGCAGCACCGCCGGCAGCGCACCTAAGAGGAAAGTGCTTGATATCAGACTGCATCTTCCTCCATAGCTCTTGGATGTACTTGGAAGTGCCCATTGTTGCTTACCTGATGGCTGTGCAGGCCAGAAAGGGCAATCATGGCTTGTAATTGTATTAAGAGATGGTGTCACCCTCCTGCTTGATATACAACATGGCGTATATCCCCATCAAGCATCCTGTGATGAGGACACTGAGGCTCAGAGATGTTCAAGGATTGCCCAAGGTCCATGGATAAGAGCCAGAGCCATGACTCAAGCCAAGGCTGTGAGTGTCAGCACCCGTGCCCGGGCACAGCGCAGATGGGAGTAGGGTGGGGAGAAAGGAGGCAGGGCTCTACTTCGGACAAGCTGGGGGTGGGCAGTGGGTTGCAGGATGTCCCTGGGGAAGTGCTGAGGGCCCTTGGTGTGGGGGGGGGGGGGGGAAGGGGCAGAAGGTGGGGAGAGGGAAGCTCTGAGGCTGTGGCCTTAGAGAAGAAAAGCCTTACATGGAGCTGGCTGGCTGCAGAGCTCCCTGCTCAGGGCAGAGAGGGGGCCCGGGTGCATCTTGTTGGAGAGCCTCCTGGGGCACCCAGGCTGGAGGTACCCACACAGCACACATGGGAAGCCCTGGTCTCATATGCACTGCGGAGCTGGGAGCCTGGCACAGGCAGCTGAGGGCAGAAGGCGTTCTGCTCCAGACTCAGTGGAGGATCTCCTGGTCTATCTCTACCCGCTCTACCCTGAAGGGTCCCAAAAGCAAGTTCTGCCACCTGCGTACCGGTTGGAGGGAGGGGACAGTAAACAGCAAGGGCTCCTGACCTTACAAGGGACTAGAAGGTAGCATGCTGGGCACAAGGACACAGCTCTCAGCTCCTCCCGGAGGCACCCTGGCCACCCATCCCCTCGTGCTGCCCTGCTCCCAGGCTCACCTCAGTTTCTCCCCGGTGGGTTCCTGTGCCACCGTCAAGATGGCAATGGCCTCTGCCGGCAGCTAGCATGATCGCCCGCTCTATACCTTGCAGGCCTCAGTTCATCCTCGTCAATCCATTTCCGGATGAGGACCTGGACATTCAGTCCTTCGCTCAAGGATGCGGGTTAGGAAGGGGCAGGGTTGGGATTGAAAACCAGCTCTGAAACATCAGCAGGCACTTTCGGAAACCCGTCTTCCGATGTGCATCCTGCACGGCACAGCCTACCTTAGCCGGAGGTGCCCCGGGGCCGAGCGGAAGGCTTGGCAGTGGCCATGATGCTGGTCTGGAGGACATTAGTGAGAGGTGATAATCACAGCTACATGCAGGGAGGGTCGACTCTGTGCCAGGCGCCGTTATCCGCACTTTCTTGCATTATCTCATTTAATCCCCATAATTACTTCATGTGGCAGATACTATTATTATCTTCACTTTGCATATCAGAAGACTCAGACCCAGAGAGGTTATGTGATGGGCTAAGGCCACAGAGTTAGTGGGTGCTGGCGCCAGAATTATTTAAATCCAAGCAGTCTGACTCAGAGCCGTGTCAGAACGTAGATGCACTCTCCTTCCGTCTGTCTGTCTCTGCCTCTTTCATCAACTGACTGAGCCAGCAAACAATTCCTGAGCCCCGCTCTGTGCCAGGCCTGTCCTCAGGAAGCTAAGAGGGACTCACAGCCCAGGGTGAAGGAGCCACAGGGAAAGCAGCGGTGACAGCAGAGACCGAGGACCAGGGTGGGGGCAGGCCTGCAGGTAGTGGCAGGGGGTGCCTTGCCCGGAGCAGCTCATGTGCAGTCCTGGTACCCCAGCTCCTGTGGAGTGGGCTACAATCAAAGCAGGGACCAAGAAGGGGACTGCAAGACTGGCGTTTGTACTAAAGGCACCAGCTCCAGGGGCCATGGAGAGAAGCAACAGAGACCCCCAGCACAGAGGCAGTGGCTCTGCAGGGGGGTGTGGCAGAGGTCGGTGGGGCAGGCAGTGGAGGGCATTACAGAAGGCTCAGACCCTCCAGTAGCTCAGTGGCAGCAGGGCTAGCCCAGGGCCTGCCTGTCATTCTTTTCAGCTCACTTCACACACTCATTTCAGCCTGATTTTTTCTCCCCAACCCCCCCCCCCAAACACACACACACACAACATAGGCACGCACACACAGCCTGTGCCATCTGTCCATGTGGCAGGTATGGCAGGCAAGGCATTGCAGGAATGTCTCCGATGGGGCAGGAGAACGACAAAAGGAGGTGGAGATGACGGGGCAGGCCAGCTCCTCCATCCAGTGGAGGCCCAGGGAGGCCCAGGGGGCTGGGATGAGGTTCGAGCCTGGGCAGAGGGCGCCAGCCCCAGTGGGGAGGAAGTGCCATGAGCCAGCCTGGCATGGAACAGTAGGACATGGCCCACAGGTAGCCAGTTTTTAGTAGATGCCAGTTCCCCACAGAGTTACAAGCTATCTCCAGAGGCCCAGCACACCGTGACAGGCCAGCGGGGAGGGGGTGCAAGTCCCAGACCTCTGGAGGGTGAGTGGCCTGTGCTTCCGCATGGAGAGCTCTTCAGGCTGCACCTCCAGGATCAGGAGTGCCCAGGGCCCAAGGGCCTTGGCAGCCTGCATGTCCTCTTCGGTTCCATTTTAGCTGAGGACCAGGTGCCTTTCCCTCGTGGAGCTCCTGAGCCCGGACATTGTGGCCGCACCCACATTCCACGGTGGCCTGACGCACTCCTCACGGCTGTGTTGGTTCTGATGGGTGGGCCTCCACATCCCTCTTGTTCCAAATATTTAGCAACAGCCCCCTGGCTGCATTCCTCCTCGCCGGCCGGCCCTCAGAGGCACTGACCGGGGCTCCATGCTCTGCTTTGATCCCAAAGAACAGGGTGACAGGGGTGAGAGTCATGGGCTGGCTCTGAGAAACAACAGTAGGAGCTGGAAGCCTCTGCTATGTTACTTTTTGAGGTCACCTGCCCCTTTCTCCTGAAAACAAGGTATTCTGGCTAAAAGAGCCCTTTTACCTAATGGAGGTTGTATGGTCCATGGTGCCCAGCGGGCCTGATACTTTGCAGACACGGGTCATTCTTTCTCAGCCCTTTGCCTCTTCTCCACCAAGCATGAGACAGAACTTGACTTTGGACAGTCTCTTTGGCTCTGGAAGAATCCAGCTCCCATTCCTGACAATTATCATGCTGGCATCTGGCAGGCATTCCCCAACGTAGCTGGGGAGCAAGGAGGAGCAAGCCAGGCTGAGAGAGGAGGAGTGAGGAGCCTGTATGCTGAGGAGAGATGGTGGCCTCCCTCTGGCTCCTGACCAGGAACGAGGACAAGTTCCTGCCTTCCCAACCCCAGCCCCCAGGGACGGAAGGGGGCATGTGCCCCCTCCTCACAGCTGCCAAATACAGACTGCAACAGCAGAGGGGAGCAGAGGTCCCCTTGGGCAGCCGCAGACCCTTTCTTTGCAGGGGATCTTCCATGCAGCCCAGCAAATGGCTCATGCCTGGGCAAAAGCAGAGCCCTCCTATGGGATGGGGGGAAGGAGGGGAAGCTCAGTGCCCAGGGTGTGTCCCACTGGAGTCCCCCTCTAGGCACCTCAGAACTCTAGGAGTGAGATGCAAAGTCCTCTGGTGTTATCCCATCTGTTCACTTTGCTGTTGGGGAAAAAGAGCCCCTCAGAGGGAGAAAGGAACTTGCTCCAACCTGCACAGCCAGATGGGGAATGGCCGGGGTCTTTCCACCATGCCATGTCCCCAGAATGGGTTCCAGAGCCACTACTGTGTCTCAGGGAGGCAAGGCAGGGGATGTAAGACAGCCCAGTGGCCAGTGCCGCCCAACACCACGCCCTGATGCCCCCCGAGGTCAAGAGCTGGGGCCAGGCTGGGTGAGTGGTTCGGATTCATCTGTTCGTGAGACAGCCGTCCTGACAGGACACAAGGTGCCGCCGCCTCCCTGAATTGATTGGCCCCTGGAGCCACCACCCTCCGCACAGCTATATCTGGGGATGAAGTCAGACTGGTCTTTTCTGTGCCCTAGGAGCCTCTTCTCCCTTCCCCTCTCCTTACTTCTATGGGGGGACGGGGTCCCTTGAGAGTTAGAAATTGGCCTTGACTCTCACTTCTCCGCCCTCCGTGCCCACCTCCTTGTGGAATGGACACGTACGCAGTAGGATAATGTTTCTGTAGAACAACAGTCTCAAAGATTCTGATAAAAGAAAATATTTAAAGAGACAAAGAAATAGACATACAGAGAAGAAACCAGGTCTTGTTATCCAAAGAAAACTCGGGCTGGAAACCCATTTCTGATGCTCATTTTAGCAGCTCTGCAGTGGGGCTGGATTGTTACTCACAGCATTTGCCCACCTAAAAGTCCCCTGTGGGTATGAGTCATTTTCTTGGCCTTGGGAAACTCCAGCCTTTCTTTATTCCTGGTCCCGGTCATCCAGCCAGCACAGGAGGCCAGGGCCCTGTGGATTGGGTTCCCCTGCACTGGTTACACTCCATCCACGGTGTCCAAGGCCTCATGTTGCAAGGGGCTGCTCTCTTCCCTTCCCTTCTCTTCCTTTCCCTTCTCTTCCTTTCCCTTTCCTACTTAATGTGAGAGCCAGACAAACCTAGACAGGATCCAGTAAGAACTTGGGTTTCACAAACAGAATCTAAGACACAGAGATGGCAGGGATCACCTAGCCATGTCTCTACTGACTAGTGGCAGGACGGTCTGCTGGCTGAGTTTTGGGATCCAGCTGTGTTTCACTGGACAAGAGGCTTAACCTCTCTGAGCCTCAGCTGGTTTTATAAGCCATTGTTTCACCAAAGTTCCAAGAACCTATCAATTAAGTAAGATGTGGTTGCACAGGGCACGGGTGCTCAGTTGGTTACAGGCCTTCCTAAAGGCTTCAAACTGCCCTGGAAGATGCTGTTGAGCCCAGCTCTTGGGCACACTGAGTGGCCCCACCTTTCCGGGCCTCAGCTCCACATCTGTAAAACGGGGCTGTGGCAGCCTCACTGAGCCAACCATGCACAGAATTAACAGATTATTTACAACTTGAAGAGTTAAGCCTGGCATACCATAAAGCACTATAAAGTGTCTAGTAAATACATTGATCAAATAATTAAAGCAGAGGATAGAGAATGAGCATTCCAGTCAGCAAGAGGGTGCCAGGGCCCTGAGCCACATGGGAACGAGAGGGAAGAAGAGAAAGGTCTGAGTGGCCTGATGGAATGAGGGGGCAGAAGAGAGGAGGAGGGCCTGGGCCAGCTGTGTGGGGCCTCCCATGACTCTGGCCTTGGGGTTTGTAAATGTTGCCCTCAGGGAATCAGGAGGCGACTGGAGGGTTTTAAGAGAGAAAGCCGCATGCTCAGATTACCTTTTACATTCCTCCTAGTGCAGGCTGAGAAGGGGTTGTTGGCTGGGGTTGGTGGGGGGCAGAAGGGCAGGAGAAAAGGGCCTGTGGCAGTGCCAGGTGAGAGGCAATGGTGACAGGCTTGGGGCGTGTTCGGAAGTGACGCTGGCAGGCCTTGTTGATGGACTGCTGTGGGGGCAAGAGACAGAGAGAAGCCAAGTAGGACTTGGAGCATTTTAACTGAAGCCCTGGCTTGGTCGGGGCCCTGAAGGGGCTGGAGCTGCAGAATGGCTTCTAGCTGAGGTGCTTGCAGGGGCAGGTGCTTGCAGGGGGGATAGGGCCAGGACAGGAAGCAGAGGCTGGAGGGACAGTCAGCTTGTGACTTCGGAGTCCTGTCATTTACACACACCCCAGCTATGGTCTCTAGGTGCGAGAGGAAGCAGTCCGCTGAGTGGCCTAGTTTCGCTTCTTGCTCCTCAGCTCCTGCCTCGCCTAGTCCAGCACAGAGAGGGACCTGGGTGGGGAGGAGGAAGGGACAGCCTGTCTGTGCTGCTGCGGTGGGAATACGGCTGGGGGCTGATGAGATGCAGCGGCCCCGGCCCTGGAGTCAAGGATGTCCTGAGTTCCCCTTCCCGCTGCGGCAGCGCCGGGTGCATTCCGTCTCCACTCACTCCGAAATCCTAGGATGATGCCCCCGCTCTGAAACTTGAGCGAGGTAAGTTTAGGACAAATTAAAGGAAGTCCTGCTTCTTACAGCACCTCTGGGGCTCGGGGCTGCTTACCCCACGAGGTGGTCTAGCCTGGGAATGTCATTGGATCCCCAAGGGCACTGAGAAAGAACATAAAATGCGAGCCCTAAGTGGCTCCTGTGAGCAGACCTGGGATCTGTGTGACCTTTAAGTTGACGTCAGGAAGGAAACCAGTCCCGTGAGGCTTCTGCTGGCAACAGAGACTGGGACCTTCCTACCCCGCCCATGTTCCTCTGTCCCGGGGGTTTCGTACCTCAGGCGCCTGAGCTGGAGGGGCCCCAGTCTCTCCTTTACCCAGCGGGACAGGCCCCTGCCGCCCCTCTGCCTGAAACCCCACAGTGGCGCCAGCGCCTTCACAATGAAGTCCAACTGGGCCCATCTGGCTGTCTCTTCCCTCTCCCCAGCACAGCTCCTGGTCTGGCTGTAGCTCAGCCATCCTAGAAGTCCCTCCCTGCTGCACCCTGCCTGGCTCTGCCCTCTGCCAGGACGCCCTCTCTCCATCTCTGCCTGTTAACTCTCGCTTACCCGTCGGAGGGGACTTTAGTTGCCACCTCAGGGAAGTCCTCCCAGCGCCAGGCCATCCACACCAAATGCCTCTGCTCAAAGCTTCCTCAGAGCCAGCTTGTGCCCCAGCATCACCTGATCATATGCTATTGTGACTTCTTTGCATTCCTATCTCCCCTCTGGTCAGCCAGCTTTGTACCCTCCCCAGCATCTGGTGTGGAGAAGACCCTCTACAAATCATCAGAGAATTGCCTTGCACAAAAATCACAATAACATCCTTTTATTTACTCATTTATATCTGCATTCCACTTGTATTATTGAGCACTTACTCTAAGGCAGGCCTCTACTACATGCTGGGCACGCCCTCACAGAGCAAGGGAGAGGAGCGCCATCAGTCATACCAGCAAATGTAAATTGCAATGATGATCAGCCCTCCCATAGGGAAACAGACACAGAATCCCATGGAAATCTAGAAAAGAATCATGAGGGTCAGGGAGGTCCAGGAAGGCTCCCCTGGGGAGTTATCCTTAAGGAGTGGAAACTGACTGGGCAAAGAGGGAGGGAGAGCAATTCAGGCAAAGGGAACAGCATGTGCGAGGACTCCAAAGTGGAAATGCATGCGGCAAGCATGAAGGACAGAAGGAAGAGCATTGTGGCCCGAGCAGGGAGCATGGGGGAGAGGGTGGAAGGGGACCAGGTTCAGAAGGTCAACAGGAACTGGATGGAGCTTTGTAGATCATGTTAAGGTTTTGTTCTTTAACTGGAAAGTAATGGGGAGCCACCAAAGGGTACTGAGCAGAGCCTTGCCCTGATCAGATTGATGTCATGAGAAGCTCACTGGCTGCTGTCAGTAGCAGGAACCAGACCCTGTCCATACTCAGTCGCCACGCAACATCCATATTCTGTAGCTACCCCCTCAGGGCTGCATCTCTCAGACTAGCCTCCCAGCCCCACTCTCCCCCTGTACCCCTCATCAGCTTAATGCTTACTTGGGGACTAACATTATCCCCACTGTGAAAGCTGGCTTTCCATGAGACCATAGTCATCCTTACACCTGCCTCCTGCAGTCAGGACAGGCTGTGGCTGCCCAGATACTGACTACAGTGTGCACCAGGTCGCCAGTGTCTGCTTCACCCAGGATTTATTCCTTCGGGGAGGAAAGAACACAGCTCCCTGACAAGCCAGCTGGGCCTTCCTGTGCATTGACACCAGAGCACTGGGCTTTATGTTCCTTGGGTCTGCTCATATATGAGCTGGACCAAGCAAGGTTCAATCCTCTCCATGGCTGGGCTGCAGAAATGCAGTGGGAGTAAATTGTTTATGTCCTCCCACTGCAGAACCTGTGACCAAAAGCCTCCTGCAAAGAAATGGTGGGTGATGGGTTCTTCTCCTCCGCTGTCTACTGTAGGCGACAGGCCCCTGGGTCTCAGCAGATTAGTCACGCTGCACAAACTGCCAAAGGATTCAACTGATAGTCAGAAGGTCATGGCCAACCAAGCCTTACCTGCCTGAAAGGATGCTTGAATCTGCGAAGTGCATATGCAGGGTGAATACAAACTGGAGGGAGGGGTGTCCAGACTCTCAGGGACAGCAGCGCTGGGGAGGTAAATGGAATTGGGCCTCAGCTTCTGGGTTGATTTACTGTCTGTAATTCTTTGGCTCTGCAACCGGGGCTCCATTCTGGGAATCCCAAAGAAAGTAGATCTGCCTGGCTGGCATGACTCAGTGTTGAGCATTGACCTATGAATCAGAAGGTCACGGTTTGATTCTGGTTAGGGTATATGCCCAGGTTGCAGGCTCGATGCCTAAGAGAGTGTGCAGGAGGCAGCCAATCAATGATTCTCTCTCATCATTGATGTTTCTACCTCTTTCTCCCTCACCCTTACTCTCTCTGAAATCAATAAAAACATATTTTAAAAAAAGAAGAAGAAAATGGTGGATCTAGAGAGATGAATAGGAGTTTACTGGAGAGGCCTGCAAGAGAACTAGCTATATGATTGATTCTTTGTCCTACAGTCTCCTTATTTGCAAAATGGGACATTTGGAGAGATGGCATCCAGGTCCTCTCTGAGAAGCATCTTGGTTTGCTCCATGGAAGGCTTAGGACTTCTTTGGAGTTTCTTTCCAGGAAGGCGCCATTCTGGGCAGACCGCACTCTCCCCAGTGACGTGCAGGCATCCAAAGGATGGAAGAGGGACACTCTCTAGGCCCCAGGTGGGAAGGATGTGGCCTGAGCAGCAGGGGCTGTGGTCCAGGTCTTTGGGACTGTGGCAGCCTCTGAGCCACCAAGCATCTCCATTCTCCAGCTCCCCCACCTGTCCAACATTCAGAGCTCAGGACACCGGCCCACTCAATCCCAGAGAATCTGTGTAAGTGGGGGTTAAACTTCCACCCAGGCTCCTAACAGTCTGTCCTGCTTTGTGGCTGAGCTTTCACCTATTCATTCTTCAGATCTTAGTGGACACCTCCCATCCAAGGGGAACTGGCTCCAAACCCACCACAAGCTAGGTTAGGAACCCCTAGGCCTAGGCCCAGCATAGTCCCTGGCACTTAGTAGGCCCTCAGCATATCATGACTCATTGGAGGCAACAAAGGCCCTTGGTCCTCAGCATACATGACTACTCTGCTCCAAGCGGATCTCCAGCACAAGCGAGGATGAGGAGACACATCTCTCCTAAGACCCTGAGAGGCCACGTGTGCTCTATGGAGATGGGGTAACAGAGGGGTAGGCTAGGAGACCTCACAGGCCAGGGGTGAGGGGGCTGAGATAGGAAGGAGAGGGCCGCAGGTCTCCTTGGGCAAGTCCCCGACCTTCTGCAGGATTCAGTTTCCCTACCTGCATGTCCCAGAGTCCCTCTAAGGCCTCTTCTTATGTTGACCCCCCCCTGAGTCTGATCCAGGGTCCAGGCTCCTTTGACCACCAGGCCATGCCCTGCTGGGTCCTGGGTGCTCTTTAAGCCTCATGCCACATGGCCTTTCTCTGCTAAGCCCCTTTTTTCTCCAAAATGTCTCCTCTCTTCCAAGACACTGTCTCTCTCTCCTAGGTTTCTAGTTCCTTCCTTCACAGGGGCCTTGGCTGCCTTCTCATCTCCCACTGGGTCTTTCCGTGTTGGGGAACCTACATTCGCATCCTAAATCCTCTCCCTAGGAACCTTATTCACGCCAATGACTTCCATTTCCATGGAGATCAGTATTTCCCAAATGGCAGATCAAAACCTGTCAGTGAAATCAATTTAGTGGGCTGTGACCAGCACTTTTTTTTTAATTAAATGAGATCAAATAAAGAAAAACGAAGTGCAAAACATCTGGCGCACTGCATGTAGTAAGGGAACTGTTTGTGTCTGTGGTTCCAGTTGTGATTCTAATAGAAAAACTTGAAAGCCACAGACATGGGTCCTGCCATCTCCCAAATCTACATCTTCAGCCCATTTTTCTTCCCTGGGCTCCGGATGGTCCAGTTCTGTTGCCTGTTGCTGATCTCCACTAGGATGGCCCTTGACTCGACAAGGGGCTCCCAGGGACTGGGTCCGAGCAAAATGCCCACTTTCCTCTGGTACAGCTCCTTTCTCTCGTATCCCAGCCTTGGAGAGATGCAGCCCGCCACGCACTACCAAGACTAGAAACTTGAGAATCATCACTGCGTCCTACCCCTCTCTCGCTCCTCAATCCACCATGTCCTGCAGACTCAGCCTCCTTGGCATATCCTATGTCTGTCCTCTCCCTCTCCACCTCCAACCACGGTCTTACTCCCACCATCAGCCCTCATCTTGCCCAAGCCTCTTAATGACTGACCCTTCCTCCAGTCCCGTCCCCTCTACCTGTTTTCCACTTTGCAGCTAGAAGGTCTTTCAAAACTGGAAACCCAATCAAGACTTCCCTTGCCAGAGACATTAAACTCCTCCTGAATGCTCCCAAGACCTCACTTCTTGTTCATCCTGGTTTTTTTCTTGTTCCTCTCCCTCAGTCTACTGTCCCCTCCCCAGCAGAAATCAGCTTCAGCCCGGCCAGCATGGTGCAGTGGTTGAGCATCAACCTATGAACACGAAAGTCACAATTCAGTTCCGGGTCAGGGCACATGCCCAGGTGATGGGCTCAATGCCCAGTGTGGGGTGTGCCAGAGGCAACCTGTCAATGATTCCCTCTCATCATTGATGTTTCTATTTCTTTCTCCTTCTCCCTTCTTCTCTGAAAACACTAAAAATATATTTAACAAAAAAAAGAAGAAGGAGGAGAAGGAGAAGGAGAAGGAGAAGGAGAAGGAGAAGGAGAAGGAGAAATAATCACCTTCAGGTCACTTCCTCTGGAAACCTTCTCCCATCCCTAAAGCTCTGCTTGTAATACTCCTACTCCCTACATTTCAGCCTTCTTCCAAATCACCTCCGACATCCACCAGCACTGGACTCCTCCTCTCTGTTTAAACATGCTGACAATGTCTAGTCCCCATACTAGACCCACAGAGTCAGGATCACCAAGGATGTGGCCCAGAAATCTGCATTTAGATAACCCTTCCAGGTCGTGCTTTTGCCCACTGGGTTCTGAAAACCAGGCCATAGGCTTTAGCACTATTGTGTTCCTTGCTCTTTCCCCAACTGGAGCCATTTCTGTGGGCAGGTACCGGGGCAGGGACAGGAGCAGTGTCCTGCTCTCCATTTCCGCAGTGCCCGGCACAGGGCCTGGCCCAGAGCCAGTGCCCGGCAGTTCTGAATGAACCATTCCTGGACATGGCGCCGTTCCCATGCCCCCCTCCTTCCAGCCCATGCCGGAAATAACCTTTCATGAAGGCTTTTGCGAGTGGTGTGTGATCTCTCTGGGAGGCCATGGCTGTTCCCCTTGGTTCCAGGGGAAGCCTCGCTGAAGAGTGGCTCAGCCCTCGGTGACAAGGGGCAGGAGGTGGCCCCAGGACATGGGAGCTTGGCTGAGGTGGGGGTCTGGTTGGACTGGAGGGGATTGGGGGAGAGTGTCCCTGTTCCTAATCAACAGGAAGGGCCTTCTTCCTCCAGGATCACTTTTCAGCCCAGCTGCTTGGACATAACCTGAGCTGGGGTTGGGGTAGTGGGGGAGGGGCGACGACAGACGGACAGGCTGATGTGGAGGCCAGAGTCAGGACAGACAGCCACAGGCCCTGCAAGCCTGCCTGACTCCCGCACCCCCCCTTCCCCCCCAGTGCCCGGGAAGGCCTGTCCAGGGAGAAGGCTCAGCTGGTACCCGCATAACACCCTCCTGCTCCCTTCCCCCAGCCCTCTCCTCCCTCCTTCTGCTCTCTCCAAGCTCAGGGACATTCAATCCTTCCTTTGATGGACAGCCAAGAAAAGACTTCTTCCACATCCTAAATTTGTTAGCACCAGCTAATCATCTTAACCTTCCTCCCTCCTGGGCTCCCAATAGGCGCCTCCTTAAAGACACAGGGTGCTTTTTTTATTCTCAGCAAAGAGCCCCAGGAGAGTCCAAATCCCTGAAGATCCGGCCTCTGTGCAGTGGTTGCTGGTGGAAGCCAGGGTGCAGGCATTTGGGCTTTGCATCAGTGGCAGCTCTGCTGCCCAGAACCCTCTGGTTTGTCTCCATCATTCCTAGTGGGGACTTCCCTGGCGGGTGCAGCTAGAAAACTAGAGTGGTCACCCCCCAGGTGGAAGCAAGCAGGTGAGTTCTCTTGCTCACTCCTCCTCCCCCCTCTTTCATTTTCTTGTTTTCTCTATGCCTCCCCCCTCGTAGTCTCCCTCTCCTCCTCTTCCTCACAATAGCCACATCTACCTCGTGTTTCACACTGTGCCCGGCACCCCGAGTGGGCTTTATTCCAGCTCCTCTAGAACCCTGGAAGTAGACATTCTCATCCCCTTTCACAGATGAGAAACTAAGACTCCAGCAAGTGAAGGAGTGTGTCTGTGTATATAAGGTCATCCCATAAAAGCCAGGGCTGCAGTTGGGACCCAGTACAACCACTGTACTGTCCTATCTCTGAAACACACATGTCCACACTGCTCACACACGTACACACGTTAGTTAGGTACAAGGGACCTGCTGCCGTCTGTCCAATGAGATCACCCTGAAAACACCTCATACAGGATCTGGCACAGAGTAGGCCCTTCGCACATGAGTGCCCCTTCCTCCATCCCAGCTCTCTTCTCTCTCCCCTTTCTCCTCCCTCCCTGCTTCCAGCCCAGGTGAGAAGAGCCAGGACAGAAGAGAATGTGGCCCAGACTCATCCTGGCCCTAAGCCTCCCAATAAATTACGGGTCTGTGTATAAACCTCTGGCTCTGCAGCGTCTCAGCCTGTGAGGACAGGCGTTCTCAGGGATTAGGAGCCCTGGGAGGGAGGGACAGGAGCCTCCCGCCAACAAGGGAGGGGTGGGGGCAGGGACTTCATCGCTCTCTCTTTACCCTCCCCATCTGTGACCCAAAAAAACAATCAGGCAGGCCCCGCGAAACTTAAAGGAAGTTCAATAGGTTCTTCCCATCAAGGTCAGAGGGCTGGGACTGGCCCACAGGAGTAAAGGCCTCTGAGACCTACGGTGCTTGGAAGGGGCGGGAAGCACAGCCTTCTTGCGCCCTGGCTCCACTCTCCTTCCCCGTCCCAGCTTGTCTTCGTTCCTAGAGGGGGATGTCTAGGCCCAATGAGTTCTAAGTCACAGAGGCGGGGAGGCCACTGGCGGAAGTGGGGATGGGATCTGAGGAGGGGGCAGAGGCCAGAGAATGGGGCTGAGGCCTGGAAGTGCCTCTCCATCGGTTTAGGATCAGAAGTCTGTGTTTTGTAAGCCTGTTCTTTGTGAGTTAAGAATCTTTTACATTTTTAAGACATCTTTAAAAAATGATTTTGATAATTTTCTTTGTTTTTGATAAAATTATTAAGGCAATTCCAGTCCATCTGATCTGTCTGAATAGCTTAGGCCAGTGGTCGGCAAACTGTGGCTCTTGAGCCATATGCAGATCTTTGGCCCCTTGGATGTGGCTCTTCCACAAAATATCACATGCGGGCGTGCACATACAATGCAATTGAAACTTCATGGCCCATGTACAGAAGTCGGTTTTCGGCTTTCAAAAGGAATTTTGATTGTTGTACTGTTGCTATTTGGCTCTGTTGACTAATGAGTTTGCCGACCATTGGCTTAGGCAGACAAAGGGGTTAAGAGGCTGTCTGTGATGGGGGACAGTGGTCATAGCAGGAAATCCCACAGGGACATGTCCCAAGAGCTGTGCCGGCTGGGTGTGGCAGCCTCGGCTGCACAAGTGTCCACACTGCCTGTGACCATATGGAGAAGGGGAGCTGTCAGAGGAGGCTGAGCGAGGTGATGGCATAGCCTTGCTTGTCCGAAAGCCCCACCCTACTGCCCAGTTTCTGCCCGATGCTTGCCCCCAGGGCCCCACGCAGCAATGCCACTTCCTCATTCCCTCCACCCCACGCAGAGGCCCACAGGCAGAACCAGCTCAGCAGTCCTCCGCTCTGTCACTGGGGAGGGTCGCAGGATCGTCCCCTCTGGTGGCAAGTTTCTATTCTTACTTATGTTTAATCAGCGGAGAGGATGTGGGAGCTTGGCTAAGGTGGGGGGTCATGCTTTTTTCTCTTTTTGTCACATTTCTTTTTGATCTTGACCCCAGCCCTTCCTGGCCCCAATTCTGCAGGGCTTTCTGACCCTGGTAGCCTATGGGATGTTTCTTCAGAAGCCAACTAGTATGTAGTTTCTAGTAGTCTTCAGGGGCTTGGCCACAGGACGGAGTCTCCTGGGGTCTTCTCGGGCTGCCTCAACCTGTCCCCAGGGCAGCTCACCATTGTCACCCCCAGGTGATACTTTTCAAAAATATATATGTTTTTATTGATTTCAGAGAGGTAGGGAGAGGAAGAGAGAAATATCAATGATGAGAATCACTGATTGGCTGCCTCCTCCTACTGGGGATCAAGCCTACAACCCAGCCATGTGCTCTGACCAGGAATCGAACCGTGACCTCCTGGTTCATAGGTCGATGCTCAACCACTGAGCCACACCAGCTGGGCCCAGGTGACACTTTTACAGTTGTTTTTACCCCATCTGCTGAAATAACAATGTTCCTGGCCTCTTTCCAGGCCTATCCCACTGAGAGTTGCCTGGGGGATTTTAGATTCCCTGAATTCCAGTGCCTGTGAGATACAGTGGTCCCCCACCCAGCTCCCAATGAGGAACAGGTCAGGAGAATAGCTGGGGTGGACCATCCTGGTCTCCATCAAGGGCTGTTATCACATCAGAGTCTGTAGAGCCTGGAAAAGGAGTGACTATGAGGACATTAGGAGGCAGCTGTAGCTGCACCATGAAGGCCCCCTTGGGAGGAGAGCATCTCTTTGGCAAAAGCAAGATGAGATCCAAATGTCCACATTCCTGAAAGGAATTTGTGTGCTGACTCATGGAATCCTTGTGTTTGGGATTCTGGGAGTTTAGGCTGCACAGCACAGTACAGGCAAGGGAGTGAGTTCCTGAATCAGTAAGAACTGGCTTCAACCCCCAGTTTCAGCCTCCGGGAGCTGTGAGAAATTGGGCTCGTCATGAACTCGCTCAAGGTCTGGCCTTTGCTTCCAGTAGAATGAGAATTATAATCCTGCTTTCAGGGGTCTAGTCAGGGCGCCTGGGACTGGGTGTACAAACTGTGTCAAAGGGGCACCCTCAGTAAATACGATTTCTTACCTCAGGGGCCATGTGCAATGTGAGAGCCCTTTGGGGGCCTTCCGGTGGCCATCACCACTCAGAGGAAGCTGCCCCTGGTCAGGGCATTGCTTGACTTACTGCTGTCATCATGGTGACTACTTTTTTTTCTTTTTTTCTTTTTTTTTTAGCAAAAGAGAGAGAAACATTAATTTGTTGTTCCAGTTATTTATGCATTCAGTGGTTGCTTCTTGTATGTGCCTTGTATGTGGGGATAGAGCCGGCAAGCAGGGTGATGCTCTAACCAACTGAGCTGCCAGGACCGTGGTGACTGCTTTATCCCTGAGACAGGCTGTGTGTGATGCTGAGGGGCTGAGGCAGACTGGGTGCCCTGGGAAGATGACTTTACTAGTAAGTGTGGAGAGGGAAGGGATTGGGCAAAGGGAGACGCTGAGCTGTGGTGTGGCTCTAAGGAAGGCCTCAGCCGACCCTCCAGGTAGCTCCGGAGCTGACATGGCCCCGCAGACTTGTCCCAAGTTGGGCGTGGGACTTCACCAAGGGTGCCCTGGACCAGGCGGTTCTCTTCAAGGCACTTCCCGATGAGAACGGACAGTGAGGGCGGTGTGTTGGCAGCACTTTCAGCAGCTGGGGGACTCAGTCCTTCAGCCCTTGTAAGGAGTCTGGCGGGCAGCGCACAGCACCCACTCCTGGGGTCTTTCTACAGGTGCCAGCACCTGGGCCTGTGGCCTCAGGACCCAAGCTCACCTCTGCGTTCACTGAGTGCATGTGTCCCTCAGGAGAATGCCAGGTCGGAGGGTTTCTGTAAACTCTGCAGGACCTGTAGGCTTGTTAGACTCAGGGATGTGTCTGTTCTCCTTCAGCGCTGCCTGCTGAGGATCCTTCCAGCTCAGAGAGGCAGTGGTCGGCAAACTCATTAGTCACGAGAGCCAAATATCAACAGTACAACAATTGAAATTTCTTTAGAGAGCCAATTTTTTTAAACTTAAACTTCTTCTAATGCCACTTCTTCAAAATAGACTCGCCCTGGCCGTGGTATTTTGTGGAAGAGCCACATTCAAGGGGCCAAAGAGACACATGTGGCTCACGAGCCGCAGTTTGCCAACCACTGGAGTAGGTGATCAAGAAGGTGTTTTCTTTCACCCCTAAGCCAAAGGATTTTGCCAACCTTTGGACACCCCAAAGGTTTTCCAGTTCACTTAGGACAAATGCCACACTCCTGGCTCTGGCCTTCAAGATCCTTTGAGGTCTGGCCCTGCCTGCCTTTCCTGCCTTCTCTCATGTCAATCCCTCCTTGTATCCCAAAGCTCAAGGGCACAGGTGCTTAGGAGAACTTTCTACAGCTACAAAAATATTTTATACCTGTGCTGCACACTACAGAAGCCACGAGCCACATGCGGTTCTCCTGGGTTGAAATGGGATGAGTGAGACTGAGGAACTAGATTTCTTATTTAATTTAAATGCCAATGTCCTAGTAGCTGGTGGCTACTGTGTTAGACATCACTGCATAGGCCTTTTCTCAGTTTCCGAGACACCCAAGCTTGTTCCTACCTCAAGGCCTTTGCACTTGCTGCTGCTTGTGAAGAATGGTGGCCCCTGGGATCTTCTCACACTGCCTATTTCTCATCTTCTAGGTTCTGATTCCCACGTTCATCCCCTCAGAAGGGCCTTTCTCTGCCACCCACGCCAAAGCATCTTTGCATTTTTCCAAATTCCAACACCCCTTCTTTACATTTTTGCATTGTATTTTAACCTCTTCATACCAGGTATTGGTGCCTGAATTTTTCTCACTTACTTATTTCTATTTATTGTTTATTGCCTGCAAATAGAAAGAAAAATAGCAATGTAAAAGCTGATATTTACATAGCACCTCCTATGTGTCAGGTATCAATTTAAACACTTCTCACATATTCCCTCATTTAATTCTCACCACAACCCTCTGGGGCAGGTGCTGTTTTAGCTTCCTTTTGTGGATGAAGACACTGAAGCTCAGAGGGTTACTTGCCCAGGGTCACAGGTCAGCACCCACTCTGTCTTTTTCAACTCTGAGGCCCCAGCTCCAACTTAGGACAGTGCCAGACACATAAAGCCAGGGCTCCAAAGTGACCGCTGACTATCTAAAATTTCGCCAGGTATGGACCCGGGGGGAGAGGCTGGGCTGGTGTGGGCCCAGGTGTGGGGGCTGGGCTGGTGTGGGCCCAGGTGTGGGGGCT
>JAAGEH010000426.1:19612484-19651688 GCA_011751065.1 Lasiurus cinereus
CTCTCTCTCTCTCTCTCTCTCTCTCTCTCTCTCTCTCTCTCTCTCTCCCTCTCTCCCTCCTTCCCTCCCTCTCTCCATCCCTCCCTTCCACTCTCTCTAAAAATCAATGGGAAAAAATACCCTTGTGTGAGAATTAACAAAAACAAACAACACACAAACACACACACAGAGATGAAGAAGACAAAGAAAAAGAGATGGGAGTGATCTGAAGTTAGCCTGTGGTTAAAGCCATCTTCCTCAAAGGATTCACTGCAGACTTTCTTTCTCAACAATCTAACTGACCCTCTCACCTACCACCTAAGTTTTGTTGACTCTTATTTCCTTTCACAGCTGAAGCAATCAATGCAAGGGGATAGAAAGGAAAGTTTTAGGAGGCATCTATTCCAAAGGCCGTCTCTGCCACCACCAGCCAGCTGTATGATGACTTAGACAAATTACCTACCTTCTCTGCCCCGCAAGAGCCCCATCTGTAAAATGGAACAATAACAGCACTGGCCTGCCCATCAGGGTGGTTGTTGCTTCTCAGTGAGATAATGCATCGTTTGGGGGCCAAGGGAATGCCTGGATTCTAGCCGTACAACCATGTAACCAGACCTCTCTGCCTCAGTTTCCTCATCTGTTAGGTGTAACCAATAGTGGTGTTACCTTACAGGACTACTGTGAAGAGTACATGAGTTAATGTATAGTTTGCTTGGCTCTTGGTGGTGGTTGGTGAGCGCTCAATCAATCTTAGTGTTTAGGACAATGCTGAGACAGAGACTCGGATGCCAGTCCCATAATGAGTTCTCAAAAGCAAGGGCTTTAAAATAAAAAGAGTCCTCCTGGGGAGGCACAGGCCATCTGATACCTATGAAGCCTGCGTGGCTCAGTGGTTGAATATCGACCTATGACAGAGTTCGGCCCACAGCAAGGTTTGGATGGTTTAGCAGATGAAGAAACTGAGGCACAGAAATGGCCAGTGTGGCTCAGTGGTTGAACATCAACCTATGACCCAGGAGTTCAATTCCTGGTCAGGGCACATGCCCAGGTTGTGGGCTCGATCCCCAGTGTGGGGCATGAATGAGGCAGCTGATCAGCGATTCTCTCTCTCCCTCTCCCTTCCTCTCTGAAATTAATAAAAATATATTTTTTTTAAAATGCCTCCAGATATTGCCAACTGGCCCTTGGGGAGCGAAATCACCTCAGGTTGAGAACCCCTGCTCCAGCCAATCGAGCGTGACAGGCACTGTTAGTCACCTGCTCCAAGGAAAGCCATGGATACAGAGCATTTGTCCTGGCACAGTGAGTGGGCCGGCACGTGGCAGAGCCAAGTGGCAGGTGGTCAGCTCCGAGCAGCCTGGCAGCAAGCACCAGGAGCATGGGTCAGGACTAGGACCCCATCTGCTGGGAGCCCAGCAGTCCAAAAGGGTCAGATCACAGCTCATATGACGTTGACCTGGGCACACCCTGTCACTCTTTCCTTTCCTAACCAGGACCACGACTGGGTCCAGGGTCTGGGCAGGGCCAAGCCCTGGGGAAGGGAGCGAGAGCTTACCTGGAAGGTCATCCCATCCCTGATGACCTTCATGACCTCTAGCTGAAGAGCACAGGCTTGTGGGTAAGAGAGACCTGGTTCCAATCCAGGCTCTGCTGTATGGAAGTTAAACCTTCCAGGCTCTGCTGTATGGAAGTTAAACCTTCCAGGCTCTGCTGTATGGAAATTAAACCTAAAAAGAAAAACCCCAGACACTGACACTTAAAACAGGGAGACCACCTTAGACAGATTGCCCACCCTCTAAGCCTCTGCTTCCCCATCTGTGATATGAAGATGATGATGCCAGCCTCACCTGGTTGTTGTGAAGATTAAACGTCCTGTTGTAATGACTGTGTGTAGCATTACACCCGCCACATAATGAGCACTCAGTAAATGCTGTTGATTGAATGAATGAATCCTTTTGCAGCAAACCATACTCCCTAAATTCTTTTGTTGTTTTAGTTCTCTTCTCTGGAATTTCTCCAGCTCTCTAACATAGGAAACCGTTGACTTCTCAACCGGAGGAAGTGAGTTATTCCTCTCGGTTAGCATTAGGCCTGGAAGATATTCAGTGCTTAAAAAATGAAGTTTTCCTTCCTCGATAGGCAATAACTGTGCTTTAGTCATCTCTAGGTAGTCATAGCCCAGCACAAAAACTGCATAGTAGGTGATCACTGAATGAATGAATGGATGAATGAATGAATATACAAAAATGTTGAAGAAAGCCATGGCCCAGACACTACCCCAAGATCCTTCCTAGGAATCTATTCCTGCATGTCATGCAGGAAGGACATTGCAGGTTACTAGGAGAGGTGTCCTCACCAAGACGCTGGGTGGCAGAGGAGGATCTCGGGCAGAACTTCTGCACCCTGGGCAGCAGCGGGGGACCCTTCCCTGGAGCCCACTGTAGACTGTCCCTGCCTCCCACCCCCAACCCCCGCCCCTGGGAACTGGTCCAGCCTTCATGATTCTCCCTGCCACAGCAGGCAGGGGTGGTGTCCTCCTCCCTCAGGATGCAACAGTGTGTGCCGTACCCCTGCAGGGTCAACTAGATAGACATAAGAGACAGTGTGGTTTGTTAAGAAGAACCATGGCCCTCCCTGGGCCTCTGTTTCCCCATCTGTACAATGGGTATTTGGCCATGCTTGGGACAGTTATATCCTTCAGTGCATGGCCAGGGAGACAGGTCAATCCACAGCCGTATTACTGAGCAAGTGACCCACATGGGACACCAACCTGTGACCCCAAGGTACTGATGGGTTTCTCAAAGCCGCCGGATCCCCAGGCACCTTGGTGCTGCAGAGCAATGAACACAGTGTCACCTGAATCATCTGCTCCGAAACCTGGACGGATGATGAAAGCTGCAGGGGCAGGGCAGCAGTTAGATTGTCCCAAGGGAGCTAAAGATTTTTAAGGGGAACCCTTCAGGGTCTCATTGGTGGGGCTGTAGGGGGAATGTTTGTGAGAGAGACTCTTTTCTAGAACTAACTCCCCTATCTCTCTTCCTTTCCAAGGCGCAGAATTAACTGACAAATAGGTGCTTTCCCTTTGCTGAAGTCTGTGAGGACGGATGGGGGAGCGCTAGCCCTGGAGAGCTCAAAGGAGCCAAATTCCCTCACATCAGAAAAGGGGGCCCGGAAAAGAGGGGTGGGCAGGGTCTAGAGAGAGTTGCCAGGAGAGGTGTGGAGAGGGAACGGCTCCATACAATTCGGGGGTGAGCTGAGCTGCTCTTTGACTGAGAGGCGTGGAGAGAGGTTGGTAGTGAAGGGCCTTGGGGCATTACTGTGCCTCAGTTTCTTCATCTGCAGGCTAAGGATAATAGAACCTTCTCCCTAAAGGAAAACACTTAGAATTATGCCTGGCAAGGAGTAGGGGCCGTAGAGTTGTGTGCAGTGATGATGGTGGTGGTGGATATAAAAACCCATGAAGTCCTCCAGAGAATTTATATCACGTAGGGGGACTGAGCAAATGGCTCTTCTGGGACCGGGCAGGGTGCCAAACCCCTCGGCTGCTGGGCTGCATCTTTGGGTACCCATGCAGCTGAGAGGGCCAACAGCTGGCAGGGCCGTCACCCGAGCTCTGCTGCGTCACCAGGGACTCCCCAGAGCCAGCGCTGAGGGCCAGGGCCCTGTCAGGCCGGAGGGCATGGGGCATCTGGCCTGCATGTGGCTAAACCATCCAAACCTTGCTGTGGGCCGAACTCTGTCAGCAGCCTGCTTCTCATGAGGACATTTCCCCCAGCCGGAGGCTCGGACCTTCCAGCTGGGCTGGCTCCACTGGCAGGCTGTACTCTGGGGATATTTTCAGATTCTGGGTGACATTCCCCGGCCCCTCAGCCTAATAGGTCCCAGATGCTCCCTCCTCCTCAGCCTCCCTCCCTGCCGCTGTCCTGAACCCCCGCGCTGGCCTGCAGGGCCGCTGGGGCCGCCTCACCCAGGCACTACACCTCTTGCCTTTTTTTTTTTTTAATTTAAAACATTTTGTTCCCCTTTAACACGATGGCTTGACAGAGGCCAGCATCAAAGAGACTGTTTCCTCCTGGAACCAGGACAGAGAAGCTGGCAGATGAAGGTGGAGAGAAGGAAGCCGCTTTGGGAACGTGAGGAGCAAGGGGAAACATAAGGAGTCTTTATTGGCTGAGCATAAAAGAAGCAACTGGAGTAGCAGCTGTGTTAACGGGGCCAGGTCGCCAGGGGCTGGGCAGATGCACCAGCTCAGCTGGGAATCCCAAAGGCCCTGGGGGTTTCATGACTCATGTTCTGCAGAAATGCCTTCTCTACCTTCCCGCCCCACCCATCCTCCTGCCCCCTTTTGCAGAACATTTGAATTTGTAATTCTTGGGCATTGTCAGTAAAAGGGCTGTTGCTGAGGCCTGTGGGAGGGAGGAAGGCAACGGGTGAGGAGGGAGGTGGGGCCCAGAAGTGGGCGGTGAGAAAGGATTAGTGGGCAGTGACCCCAGATGGACACTTGACTCACAGCTGAACAGAAACCAGGACAGGCAGATAGACATGAGGCAGGGAACCCAAGGAGAAGCCTCCTTCGCTCCTGCTGCTTCCTGCTCCTTTTCCACTGTGTTTTGTGGAATCGAGCAGAGGACATGCGTGCTGATAATCACAATCTCATTTGGTTCCGTACACTCTTGATCTTCTCAATGAGCCTGGGGGCCCACCGCCCTGTGTTCCTCAGAGTGACTGTGGACCTGAGCTAGGGTGTGTTAATGTGAAAAAATGTTGAAACCTGTGAAGAATTTTTGTGAGTTTATTTGAGCCGAACTGTCGACAGATGCTGGGAAGCAAAACCTCAACGAATTGAGATAATGCTCCAGAGAACTGGCGAGTTACATTTGTATTTATACATTGCGATCAAAGGAGGGACATAGGACATGGGCTACATGAAATCCATTGGTGATGGATTAAGGAGGTGGGATAAAGCAAAGCATTGGGAAGCCCCTGGAATTGAATAAATAGTAAAATGATGAACACACACTTAGGTGAGTACAGGAACAATTAACATGATAATGAAGGAATTTGTGGTATCTGTCCTGGAGCCCCCTACACCTGGTTGTGCCCCAGGGACTCCAGAAAAAGGGAAGTTACAGATATGTTATCTTAGAGGCAAAAGGCAAATGGGCTCAGTAAAGATCTAAGTTGATTTTTGTCAGGGAAGATGCTGGCCTAGGATGTAATTGCCCATCATAACTGTGTTTAGTTAAAGTTTAATTTCAGACCATCCTTTGTGGTTCATTTAGGTCTCTGACTTTGCAAGACTGCCATGCAGGCCTCCCCTGAGCTTGTCAGGTCAGCATGTGGCCCCTTTCGCCCACAGGTGCTTCCCGAGGAGCCCATTTTGTGGGGTGGAAAGCTGAGGCGGGACATTAGGGCCCAGATCTCTGGATTTCTCATCCAATAATGAGAATTTGGAGATGAAATAAAGGGAGAAGAGATTATATTGGTGAAAATGGGCCAGGAAAGTACAAACGTCAAAGACCAGATGGAAACCCCTCGTGAAGAATTCTTGGACACTGCTTCTAAGGCAGCCCTCCCCACACTTTCATCAGCGATACTGAACCTGGCATTTTCTCTCTCTTTCAGGACCTCCTGTAAGTAACCCCAGCCGCAGCCTGTTCTCATACATCGGAAAGGCCTTGCTCCCTGCTGGTAACCGGGCCCTGGGCGGGGGACTGACAGCTGGCCCTGCTGTCTTCCAAGGGAGCCCCTATACCCTCCAGAGTAGTCTGCAGGGCCCCTCTGTTACAGACGGGAGACCTGGCCCTGACTAGGTCTGCCTAGGCCAGCCCATAGTGTGTGAGTTCTTGACTTCATGCAAGAAAGATTTCACAGCATGAGTCCAGGTGACTATGAGGGTACTTTTATTAGAGCTGGGCACAGTGGAACAAGGAAGGGCTTAGCATAGAAGAAGCCACAGGAGACCCTAGGCTGGGCTGCTCTGATTCTCTAAAAATGTCAGAAAATAAGTGAATGGAGGTGGGATGCTCACTGGGAAATCAGAGAAAAGGGACCTTGGAGACAGGTTGAGGGGGGGGGGCGCGTCCAGGATTGAGCTGCTGCTGCCCATTGCTTCCCTGGTTGCAAGTCTTGTGGGGTCCCTTAGAGTTTAAGAGATGCACATCTGAGGGGGAAGAAGAGGAGGAAGGGGATGGGGGGGTGCTCCCAGAGAGAGAGAGCTCACACTGGGCCCTTTGTCTTGAGGGTTACATCTCTCTTTTGCAGGCGGGAATCTTAGGAGAGGCCTCAGGGGAGGGTTTCAGCAGAATAGTCATCCGTTTCCAGGGGTGTGCTTTCAGGGTCCTGGTCTCTACTGATTGGTCGGTGCCAGAGCCAAGGTTCCTTAGTCACTGCAGCTGGTCCTGGTGTCGCCCACCTGGTTTTGCTGCTGTTCTGTTTCCAGCAGGCCTCGAGCTGAAATGCAACTGAGGCCTAGATGTTCTCTAGGGAGGTGGCCTTCTGCATCTGCTGTAAATTGCTTGCCCAGTTTGTTCAGCTCTCTGCCTCCGTTCCCAGTTCCACTTGTCCTGGCTTACTGGCCTGCCTCACCTCCAGGAGGTTGACACAGAGGAGAGGGCCGCCATTTTGCTCCCCAAGCACCTCTGCACCCCTCCAGGGCCAGACAGCGGCGGCCCCCAAAGCAGGTCCCAATTTCAATCTGAAAGGCTGGCAGGCTCTATTGTCCGCCCAGCTCCTTTGTCCCTAAAGAACTGGAGTCAAAGAAGCACCAGGTATTAAAAAGAAGAATGGGCATCTCTATTCAGTGTTGGTCCTCGGAGGCCTCCTGCCATTCAGTGAACAGGTCGGTGAGCAGCTCTCAGTGCAGACAGGTCCTGAGGACGTGATGTCCGCCCCGCTGTGTGGGCAGCTCCGTTCTTTGGACCAGTGGTGGTTGCTAATGGGAGAGCAGTGCGGGCAGTGAAGAGTGGGAGACACAAATCATAGGCAGCACCTCAGGCTCCTTCCCCTGGCGTCTCGAAGGCCAAGGGCGGGGCAGGGAGCCTCGTCGTTTCCAGAGAACCTGAGAAGCATTCAAGGAGACTGGCCCCCGAAGTAATAGATCCAGAGAACAGGAGCGTGTCTTCTTGAGGACAGCATTTGATACCCCAACAAAAGGCCCAGAGGTCATAGGGGCGGCTGAAGACGGGAGTTGAAAGGGCCCAGCCCTCCGCATCAGATCTTTCTCAAGGTTCCTGAAAACAGCCGGTCCCATCCCTCCCGCAGGAAGGCATTTCCATCCTTTTTTTCTCTTGACTGGTACCTGCGAGAGCGGCCGGCCCAGTCATAGTAAGACATGATTTACTCTTCCACGTGTGTCCCGAGCAGTGCACTGAACCCATGCACCCGCACTGGCGAGGCCGCCCAGCCCCCTGCCTCCCAGTTACAGGGAGGAGATCATGGCACTCCCTGAAAAGAGGGGGTGATTTATCCTGACATGTCTTGGATGACAGAGCTCAATTCCTGCCATCAATCTTCCAAAATAAACTCCACCATCAGAGACCTCGACAGACCACCCACTGGAACTGGGCTGCTTTCCCCCTTCTCTTTGGACAAAGCCAAAAAGAGTCCTCATCTTCCCCACTCCCGGGACTTCCCCTTTCACTTCTCCCCACAGCCAGGCTGCGGGGCTCACGCGGTGGCACAGCTCGGGATCCCTGCCTGCCTGCCTGGAGGGCCTGCCCTCACGAGGAATGGAACATTCTGAGAGCTCTGTTCCCAGCCAGAGAGGGTGCTGCCCCTCCTGTGGGCCTTGCAGTGCAGGAGCAAATGGGAGGGTCGCATCTGAATCTCCCCTTGTAATCCCTGCCCACCAGGGCACCCCCAGAGCCATCGAGTGAGGGGAGGACTCCAAGAAGCTGCCCCACATTCTCAGCCTGACACAGAGGAGTCCTGAATCTCTCAACGGGGCTGACACCGCAGGCAGGATGAGGAGGACATGGGACGCTGGCCAGGGTGGGCATCGCCTCCTGGCCCCGTTTTCTCAGCTTCTGCAAAGAAAGAATGCCATTGGCCAGATATGAGGGACAGGGAGATGGCAGCTGGTCGCAATGCCTGCCTGCTGCCCCCTGGTTGTGTCTCAGGGACCCCTCTTGGGATGGCTCTGTACTACACTCGAAAGACCCATGTTCCTGTGGGCACAAGGACTGCCAGTGCCTGGAGAACATGGCCACGGGAAGATGGCTTTCAGGAGCAGCAGGAATCATTTAAGTGGTACAAAATGTGTGGCCACCGCTGCCCAACCCCTCATGCCAATGGCAGACATTGCTAATCAATTAGGAAGCTTTTTAACATAGTGTTTTTATTCAGCCTATTGGGGTCCATACTCATGCTGACATCTGTTGGCCATGCCTGCACTAGATTTAAGAGAGAATTCTTAATTATGGGAACCATGAGACAGAAACAGATGACTGAGGGAAGAAGGGATGTCTCTTTCTCTGAAGGAATAGGGAAATATATGATGTCCAGCTGTCAGCCTGGGTTGAATGTGATCCCTGAATGTGATCAAGGTCCTTTCATTTTGTTCATGAAATTACAGAGGCTCGTAGAGCAGAAGTGACTCCAGGTCACATAGCTGGGGGGGAAGAGGGGCAGGTATTATAATACCCTGACCTTCACACACTTCACTCTCCCCCTTTATTTCAGGGTCCTGTTGGGAGACCTGGCCTCCCGGTAAGTAGCTTTCATTTCTTCTTCTGCACCTGTCTCACATGCTCTTCCTGAGCCCAAGCGCCAGCGAGGCTGGGTGGTTGCTTTCCTCCAGCTGTGGCTTGGTAAGCAGTCTCTTTCCAGCTTCTCTGGCCCATAGCTGAGGGGGAAGTTCCCTGGTACCTCCTGGGCTCAGACAAGCAGGTGACACCACACAGGTGACTCCCATGCTGGGTCTGACTTCCAGATGGATGGCCCTATAATGGAGGCCTGAGAGAGGCATCCTCTTGTACACCAGTTAGGATTAAGACCACTGTCCCTGCTTTGTCCTATGCCCTCTGGTGAGAGTACACTCAAAAACTTTGTGTCCATCCCCCCACCCCCACCCCATTACCATATCTGAAAGCTAGAGAGGCTGTGCCAAGTAACCACGGGGGCTTTGAAATAAAAGTAGAAATAATACTAATAATCCCCTCTCATTGAGACCTTAATACATGCCAAGCACTATGCCAGTCACTCATCATACATTTGATTTGTCAGCAACTCAATGAAATGCTTATCATTGTTCCCATTTTATTGATGAGGAAACTAAGACACAGAGAGGTGACGTCTCTTGTCCAATTATCCAAGCTTCCATTGTAAACCTTTCGGGAGCCCATGTTATCAAATGCCATTCCGTACTGTTGTTTCCTATGGTCCATGCACCATGTCTGAGAACCATCTTTAAAGTCTTCACAGGCATTGCTCTCTGGGATGTAGCCTGGGACATATATGCATTGAGTACTGGATACTGTGTGGAGAAGGACTCGGCAAGATGCTGTAACCAGCCAGAGGGCCGAGGCGAGGTGTGGCATGGGACCCAGGGCTGGCGCCAGGTTGCCCTCTCTCCCTGTGCCGAAGGCCACATTCATTGAATTGCTGACCCTGTGTGCATCCCTCTTAGCCCAGTTACTCCTCTTTTGACATGAATGATACTGTAACCTCATGGCTAATCCAACAGCTTCTAGAATTCATGTCCAGCAGTGACTTTCTTAATGAAATGCATGTGGGAGAATATTTAGCCTTGAAAATGGAAACTCGCCCAGTAAGTCCAAGCCCTGAAGCAGAGGAGGACGGGTGAATCGGTCCCATGAAACCCAAGGAGGGGGAAAATCAGATGACTCGGGGAACGTGGGCAGACTTTGTTTTTCTGACAACGTCCACCTTTAAAAAGCATTTGGGGGCAATTCACAGAGCAGGGGCTGCTGCACATAGTTTCCAGTCTCTGGCCATTCCGCGCCTGTCCCGAACCCGAGCGTTTTATGGCCAGGACTGCAAAGAACATTAGTTTTTAAAAAGAAATGAAAAGAAACCAAAACACACATTCTGCAATAACATTCAAAAGCCCGAGCGTAAGTGGGCCATGGGGATGTCACACCCGCCGGCAGCAGAAAGGGCCGCTGAGCCACAGGTCACAGTCCCGCTCCTGCGTCTGCATGAAGGGACCTGGAAGTGACCCATGGGAGATTTGCTGACGCTGGCCCATTGTGAAATGCAAAATGTAGGAAGGATAAACATGCTCACCAAACTCACTTGCCCGCTGGGCTCACTCCCCCTCGCTGCCATTTACGCAACACTCGCCAGGTGCCAGGCACCGGGAGTCAGCGTTCCAGAGACATCGTCTCCGGGCAGCTGCCCAGCAGCCATGAGAAAGGTGCAGATGCTCAGGGAGGCTAAGGAAACGGACCCCAGCTCATGGCCAACGTCGCCACCCTGCCACACAGCGTTTCCCTCGGTCTCAACGATTACACGTCACAAGCGCCTAATTTCAGAGCCAACTGCTACTCTCTGGTGCGTCCATATACATTTTGGGATATAATTGTCCTTCAGGGCATTTTGCCTCAGTGTGGTCCGCACACACAGAATCACCCCAGTAATGCCCGCACTCTTCAGGAGAATCCACAAACCCAGCTTCACCTGCTCAGCAGGCCAAACACCATCTGATTCTTGGCCTTCATTGCGTTCCATCTTTGCAGGCTCCTAGCAAACACAGGCCCACCCCAGACTTTATGATGTCTGCACACATATAATTGCAAAAAAATGTTTTCTTACCCAAAGCGGGGCGGGCGGGGGGAGGACAAAACTTAATAAGCAGATTTCCAGAGTGAGAAGATGTAACCCTGGCTACAAAACAAAGCATTTCCCTCTAGGCAGCTGCAGCTCATGGTGCGGCTGCATTCACCCGGCTCACGGTCCTTCCTGTTGGTGCTGGGGGTGGCCACCTGGAGGGGTGTGGAAGGACAGAGGGCCTGGGAGGAGCCGGGGAGTGTGGGCACTGATTCCCGGCTTTGGCAAAGACAGATCTAGGGAAGTGATTCATGTATCCGTCATGTGGGAGCTGCCACTCACCCTGCTCTGTGCCTCAAAGCTGAGTGTGACCAGGATCTAAGGGAAGAAGAGCCTTGGACCACTAGTGGAACACATAGGGAAACCCAGGTTGGGTACCAGACTCCTACATTAGTGCTCTTACCACAGTGCCAGGCCTGGGGGCCAAATGGGCAAGTTCACTCACAGCTGCCCATGCAAACCAGGTTTTGGGTACACAGTTCCCAGGGGGCCCTTCACATGCTGGCCCAGCTCCAGCCGCATCTAATTGTCTCTGCCTCCTTCATCAGGGGGACAAAGGTGCCATTGGGATGCCTGGACGTGTGGTGAGTTGGGGCGTTTTTACCTGCTTGGGTGGCCATTGCTTGCTTCTCCATGCTGGCCTGTCCTCCAAACCATGACAAGACGCTGCCTGCCTCAGCAAGAGGAGAGGACAGGGGAATTGGACCTCTCCCACCCCCCCACCCCCTTAAGTCATCTGCAGAGAGGGTTCAGCCAGGAGCAGAGGAGTTTTATTTCAACTCTTCAGCTCCTCCAGTATGGCTTTACTCTCCAGAGAGTTGCCATGGTATAACTAAAGCTCTTTGCCCATCACCCGGGGAGGACAGGGTGAGGCCTGAACCTCTCTTGCTATTGTGAGGATTCCCACCTACTCCACCCTGAGACAGGCAGCTCACCCTCAATTTCTAGTGGTTCCTGCAGCTACCACCACCACCCCAGCCCCTGGCAAGAGGAGCAAAAGATGGGGAGAAATGCAGTCTCCAGGTGCTCTCTGGACACCACGTGGAGAGACTTCTGAGGCATGTTCCCTAGACAGAGCCTAGAAGGTGGTGAAGGCTGGGCTTGCTCCAGGCAGCGCTTCCAAATCCTCACCAGGAGGCTGCGAGTCAAACGGCTCCTGCAGAGAGTCAGATGGTGAACGGGAAACAGGAGTGTTTGACAGGGAGAGTATTCAGGGATGGGGAGGCCGGCACTGGGCCTGCAGGTCCCGGTGCTGGGACTTTCATGGTGGTTTCCAGCCTCTGAGGGTCTAGAAAGGGCAGGGCAGACTCGGGCTGGCAGCCCAGGGCACTGATGGCCATACCTGGCCGCACCACCACCCTGTCAGACCCCTAACTCCCCTCCTGCCATCAGCCTTGACTTTCAGCCTGGCTCCTGGGTGCTCCCTGATTACCCCTCTGCCATCCTTCCACGTCACTCACGTGTTTTTCCTCATCACCTCACCTCCTGGGCTGGTCGGCTTTAGGCCTGGGTATGGCATCCTAGTGCAAGCTTGCTTGCTGGTGTGAGCCTGGTGCCCAGAGCGAAGACATCCAGACCACAGCTAACACTGGCGAGTGCTAACTAACTGCATGCGGGTGTTGTGCTAAAGGTCTTCCGTGCATCCGCTCACACGGTCCTCACTAGAACCATAGGAGGTAGGCACAGTTTTCACCCCCATTTTTCAGGTGAGAAAATTGAGGCTCAGATGTTGTGCCTTTCCCAAGGTCACATGGCCAGGAAGTGGCTGATCAAGGCTTTAATCTAGGCAGTCTGACTCCAGACCTGTGCCCTTGACCCTGGCAATGCTACATCCCCTCCCCAACATTGGCATCATGGCTCTAAGGGGGAGAGGAGGGTTTGATCCTTAGGGTGGAGCCTGGGATCCAGGACGTTTCAGAGGTTCAGGTTCAGGACAAGTGGTGTTCCAGGTCACAGAGCTTTGAGCCCCCCAGGGCACAACCATAGGCTCTGCCACCACCTACCTCCCAGGCCACAGCACTGGGAGGTGGTGGCAGACCCGACGACACTCTCCTTCAGTTCTCTGACTCCAAACATGACTCCCCCAAGCTGTCACTGGATCCTTCTCTGTGTAGAGCAGGGAAAGGACATTCAGCCAGCCTTTCTCAGGGGCTTGCTGGGGTGGGCCTATGCCAGGCATGTTCTCCACTGTAGCCTTCCAAGATCCCACTTTATTGATGGGAATGTTGAGACTCAGGCCAGGGTTAGAGTGGAGTTGGCTTTCGTACCCAAGCTGACTGTCAGACTCTAAACTCTGCGCCTAACAGGTAAGCTTCAAGAAACTCTCCTCAGAGTGTAGCCACCAGGCTGCTGGGCAGATGGCAAAATGAAAGCTGCCCCTTCTGCTGCCCTCCTGCCCTCCTTCTTGGGCCCTGTGGACATGCTCCCCCAGCCAGTATCCATCTGAGCCTAGTCCTGCCCGCAGTAGTGGAACTGGAGGCACAGCCACAGGAGGCCTCCCCATTTCCTTCCCCACAACGCTGTTTTCAAGCTGAGGGTTTCCGGCTGCTTGTGCTATTTCAAATGTGACAACGGACCCATTTGGCTGCCCAGTAGCAGTCCCTGCAGGAGCCACCTGATAAGAACTGGGGTGACCAGTAGGTGTGAAATGCCTGAGGGAGCTGTTCCATGGTTCACCAGGGGTGGCACAACTGGCTTCTAAGGATTAGGGTCCATTGGGACTGTCTAGTCACACAGTCACTATCGTTACAGGGACCCTGGGCCATTACCCAGTCTCCTCTGCATTTCAGATCCATCCTCCATCTGCCCAGATGTGTGTGTCCTACTATCTGTCCTCCCATGTTGCTCCAACCCCTCTCCCGCCATCTTTCCCAGCCAGCCCTAAGGACTCCTGTGTGTCTGTTGTGCTTGCTGCTCAGTTAGATCTTCACACCAGCTAGATTCCACTCCACAGTGCAGTCCCTGGGACAGTCTCCCCATGGCCACCCCCCTTAGCAGGTCATCCAGATGGGGCCATGGCTACTCAGGCAGATTCTCTGACCTGCGTGTTCTCTCTCTCTCTCTCTCTCTCTCTCTCTCACACACACACACACACACACACACACACACTTGGAGAAGGTCCCTGTTATCTGGAAGGGCAGGGGCGGGCTGGGGCCAGACAAAGGGCTGAGGCAATAGCCATGCGTACGCGGTGCTTGCCAGAGGCGGGACCTGTCATGTGTCAGCATCTGTGTTTTGTTTTATTTCTCATTTCACGGCGATTTCTTTTGTTTGGTTGTTGTGCCATTAACAGATCCTTGTGTGTGCGCCTCTCTCTCATCCTTTCTTTTTTCTCTCCCTCCCTCTCTCTCTCCTGCACCCTGTGTTGCATGTGGCTGCCCCAGGGAGTAAAGGGCCAACCAGGCGAGAAGGTGAGTCCACACTTTCCCCTGTTCCCTTCCGCCCTGTGGACTCAGGGGCTCTCAGAGGCCCCAGCGCAGCCCTCCCGCTGGCATGCCCGCGGAGCAGAGCTGCCAGCTGGGCCTGCGGGCCCTCAGCCTCTCACGCCGTCTCCTAACAGCTTCCACACCATCAGGCTGGGGTCTTGGGATTCCTGGGCTGAGCCCCAAGCCTTCTGGCAAGTGGGTCCCCCCCACCAGCTGAGGCTGCCTCTGCCTGTGCCTGGAGCTCTGACTCCGGACCTCAGGCCACCACCCTTCCCAGAGGCAAGGAGCATACGTCCCTGTTTGGAGTGGGATGCTGCCTCCTGCCCCCCTGCCAGCAAGCACTGCCTGGATCCTTCTGTCAGAGTGTCATTTCTCATCCCATCTGCTCCATACACCTTCATGCTCTTTCTGTTGCCCTCCCCACCACACGGAACCCCTCTGTGCCACCCTGAACCTAGGACTAGGAAGTTCCAGGCAGCTGGACCTCAGGCTCAGGGTGCTGGGCCCGCACAGCCCATGTGTGTGGGGTCCGCCCCTCGGTTTCAGCAGCTCCATCCAGGGGGCAGGCTCTGTCCATCAGCTGCAGGGTGGGCAGCCACATAGGTATTTGGGGATAGGAGTGGGGAAGAGGACTTGGGGGCTGGAAACTTGGGTGGGACTGGGGCAGGTCGGAGAGTGTCCTGAGTAGGGTGGTGGGGAGAGGCTTCTGGGCCTGAGCAGCCATGGCTGAGCTGTGCTCCTCCTTTCCTCCTCCCCCTGCCTTCCCTTGTCCCCTTTCTTCCTCCCTCTCCTCTCCCTCTCTCTCTCCCTGTGCTGCCCTCTTGCCCACCACTGCGCTGAATCCTCTTCTCCCACTCTGGGCCTGGGCTCCTACCGCCCTCTTTCCTGGACCCACATCCTATGTTCTTGCTACATCTCTTCTTGTTTTATCCCTCCTGCCTGCCCACTGCTCTCCTCAAACTTTCCTGGATGCTTCCTTCATCCTGTGCCTCCTCTCCCCTGACCTCCTTCTTCCTGTGCATCCCCTGGCCCCTCTGTCCCCCGCCTCTGGCTGGCACTCCACCCTGGCATGCTCCTCCTTCCCCACCTGCCAGCCCCTCCCTCTGACTCTTCCCTTCCCACCCCTCTCCCCTCCTGCCCCTGCTCCTGGCTCCCTCTTTCTCTCTGCCTTCTCTCTTCCATAGGGGGCCCCAGGAGATGCTGGGATGTCCATCATCGGGCCTCGAGGCCCCCCTGTGAGTGGTCTTTGCTTTTCTTGGTTGGGCGGGGGGGGGGGAGGTCGGGAGATGGGCGAAATGCGTGAGTTAATGAAAAGGGCGTGGGGTGGAGGCTTTGCCTCTGGGTGTGGCAGACACCACATGTGACGCGGTTGCCAGGCCAGGCCTCAGGGCTCTGTGATGTTAGGAGTGGCCGGACTGAATAGACCTAAATCACAGCCTCTAAATTATGAAACTGCAGCAGCTGCCAAGTAGCCTTGCTCTTTATAGCCAAAGGGGAGGATGTGCCCACTCCCGCCGGATGGGGGTGCTCCAGTTTCCAGGGGTCAAGCCTCCTTCTGGAAGCCCCTGGAGCAAACACCCACGCACAGAGGCCCTGATCCCACACCCAATGCTGGTCCCGGGGAGCCACCTCTCGTCCTCAGAGGCTCCTTTAGTGCTTAGCCTGGTCCTGTGTCTTCCTTCCTCCACCCAGTGGCTGGGGCTTGGGAAAGTCAGAGAGGATTCCATGTAGATATGCTCTCTTAGGGGCCAGAGCTGACGTGGGTGCTGATGTGCGAAGATATGGTGACTCTGGAAAGAAGTCCTGGTTGCTTTCCTCAAAGAACACCTGAGCCACTGGGCTTCCATAAAATCACCAAATATTGCCCTGGCTGGTGTGGCTCAAATGGTTGGAGCGTCATCCCATACACCAAAGGGTTTGGTTCCTGGTCAGGGCACATACCAGCTTGTAGGTCCATCTCCAATCAGGGCACATACGGAAGGCAGCCGATTATTGTTTCTTTTTCACATCGATGCCTCTCTCTCTCTCTCTCTCTCTCTCTCTCTCTCTCAAATCAATAAAGATCACCAACTGTCAGGGTGGAAAGGACCTCAGCAGTGGAATTCACAGCCTTTTGAGAAGGGGAAACGAGTCCAGGGAGGGGAAGAGGCTTGGTCAGGGTCCCACACATAGAGGCTAGGACAGGACCAGAACCCAGGAACCCCGGCACCCAGGGCTTCCACCACAGCAGCAGGCCGCACTCTCCCTGTCCTGCTACATGCTTTTCCTCATCTGCGGTTTACAATGAGAGCGCCAGGGGAGCTGTACTTTCTACTCAGGTGCCAGCTTCTGGGTGCCTGAGGCTGGCCCAAGGAGGGAGAAGCTCAGCCTGCCACTCTGCTGCCTTCAACAGAGCAGCCAATAGAAAGCAGGCATCTTCTCGTTTACCCACAGCCCAGGGAGAGGGGTCTGAGAAAAAACTGCGAGGTTAGGGCCAAGGGAGGGAGTTGTGATGAGCTAAGCAGCCAGGGAGGGGCGATGGTGAGGGCTGGGAGCTGTAATGGGGAGCAAGTATCACTGCATTTGGAACAGGATAGGGAGTCCAGTAATAAAGCCCAATGCACCTGTAAGTCGGGCTGTGATAAAGGCTTGATTTCATAATAGAAAGAAAAAATTATTGTTCAGAAAATTATATTGGGCCCAATCACACGCCTCTTTAAAAAAAAAAGCCATTTAAACAACCAAAAAAAAAAAAAAGCTGAATATCTACCCCACTTGTTATATCAAATTTGAGTAAATTTCAAATGAATAAAACACTTAAATGCAAAACAGGAAACCCTAAAATACAAGGACAAAGCATGAGCAAACATTTTATGATTTTTTTTAAACTATATTTCTATTGATTTCAGAGAGGACGGGAGAGGGGAAGGGAGATAGAAACATCAAGGATGGGAGAATCATTAATTGGCTGCCTCCAGCATGTGCCCTGATCTCCTGGTTCATGAGCCATGATCAGCCACTGAGCCGTGCTGGCCCGGTTCATGTTTAACTGGGGAAAGATCTTCAAAGGACAACATAAAATCTAGAAGCCACAGAAACTATTGTTTGACAAGATGGATAAGTTTGTCAACATAAATGTAAAACTTCCATCTGGCGCAAAGCAATTCATTAGAAAAGCAAATGCCAATGGGAGGAATGCTTGCAGCATGATTACCAAAGAGTCACTGTGCTTAACAAAGAGCTTTACTCAAATCAATAGGAAAAAGACAAACAACCTAGTAGAAAATATTGGTAAAGAATACAAACAGGCTGTCCACAAATAAATAGGACCAGCAATAAACATCGGAAGGGATGTCCAACCTTAGTATAGAACTTGCTGTAAATTAAAATCCACTTCCAAGCCTCTCCAAGTGCCTTACCCAGACCCAACCTCTTCAGTAAGTAGAGTCTCATTTTCCATTTGGTCAATGACAACATTCTTCCCAAGATCCCTAAAAAGCCCTTGGTTGGCCCTGGATTTGGCTTTGGGTTGGAGAGAGGCCTCCTGCTACCAGGCAGGCTCTGTAATTAGCAAACCATCTGATCATCCCCACCATGTAAACATTAGCCCAAGTGGGACTTGAAGATGCTTCTTGGAATCCTCTCCTCCTGGCCTTTCCTTCCTCTCGGCGTTCAGAGAAATCCAAAGTTTACAGTGGGAGGTTGCAGAGGTCACGTTGCACGGGTTCCGAGTTTTCTGCTTGGTGCTATTCTTAGCATCACTTATCCTTGAGAGGAGAGAAGCCAGGGGCCCTTCTGATAAAATAGTGGCATCTCTTCCTGCTAGCCCTTCTGGATGCTCGCCAGAAGCCCATCCTGAGCCTGCGGCATACTCCCTGCCTGGCTAGTGCACTCACTGGCCAGGGACCACATCCCACCAGCCATGCCTCCAGAGCACAGGCTTCTGGGCACTTGTGTCCACAGCTTCAAGGACAACCGAAGCAGCTTGGAGATGTTTCAGGTTCACAGCAGATGGATAGGATCCGGTTCTGACACTACTGTTTGGCAAGGACATGCCTTTTTGGGTCCTAAGAAGTATTAAGCTCAAAAGCAACCTTGCTTTATTTTGTTGCTTCTAGATTTAGTTCAACCCAATTATCGGCCGATGGTGGCAGCTGCCATTTCAAAGGGCTTCACAAACATAACTGAATGTGCTTCCATGTCCCTGTAAGTTATACAGCTGTCTCCATTCTCCAGATGACCTTGTTGAGGCAGAGAGAGGTTAGACCACTTGCTCAGAGTCATACAACCATTGTTGGTGGAGGCAGCCAGATTCAAGAGCCCACGCTTGGGAAGAGATTGTGGCCATCTCAGTCAGAGGGAACTCTAAACTGAGAGCTAAACATGTTAAAGATGCGGTGTGTCTCAGGGAGGCAGGTGATGAGCCAGTGTGCCTGCATCGGTGGGAAGATAAAACAAGAAAGGGTCAAGGATGGCCATGATTGGCATGTGTAGACAAGAGCTATTATTGGTCTTGAGAAGGAAGGCGACAGCACTGGTGCTTCTTAGCTCTCTGTGGCCCTTGACCTCCCGATCACCCTCTTTCCACAACCCCACCCACCCCCAGTCCTGGATATGCACAGCTTCACTGGCTGGGCACATATCTTGTCCTGATTATTGACCATAATCCAGTGAACCTGCTTGTAGTCTCCAACCCGAGTATCTATCTATTTCCTCTGCACCGCCAGGAAAATGGGCACAAATTGATCCTGCAAAGATGGGGGTATCCAAAATTGCCCAACTAGAAGAGGCCTGTAAGAGGGAAGTGGGCAAGCACCCCTAGCCTGGCCTGAAAACACGCGTCTGGAAGGCCAGGTTTCCGAACCCGCTGATAGCCAAGCTGTCCTTAGATAAGTGGCCATGAGTCATGACTGTAAACAAAAAGGACTTGGAAAACCACAGGTCATGGGTTCAGTGTGCTGCCGGCCAAGTGCCCGATGTCCTCGCTCTCCATCACCTGTTTATGCTGAGGTTCAGGGTGTCCACAGCAGCAAGGAGCTTGAGAAAGACCCAGAGGATGCTGGCCATCTCCTTTCCCCTCCCCCACCCCAGTCCTGGGAGGAGTTGCTACCTTTATCCCCCATCGCAGCCAGCTCACAGGGGAGAGTGTCTTCCCTGGATGATCCCAGAGGAGTGGGAGGACGACCAGGCCCCTCTGGAACAAAGGTGAACCAGGGGCTAAGGATTGGTTTCTTCTCCTCCTCACCATCCTCACTCTCTCCACTCCTTTCAGGGCCAGCCGGGCACCCGAGGTTTTCCTGGATTTCCGGTAAGTGGGGAGAGCTGAGGTTAGCTGTGGCTCCAGGGATCCCTGGGCCTGGCTGGGTTACCTTCGTGCAGGGCCAGCCCTGCCCTCCCAACTCCGGTCAATAGGGCCCTCTCCTTCGGCCTTTCCCGAAAGCAGCTAAGGAGAGGAGCGCAGCGCAAGTGAGGACAGGGAAATGAGGGTAAAGGCGTAGGGACGGCAGGACAGGAGCCGTGAGAGAAGTCGCAGGCTGGCAAACCCTGGGCACTGGAGTGTGGCATATATGATGCCCTGCAGGGAGGCAAGCTCCAACCTCGAAACAGTCAGGTGACTGTCTGGATGCCCTGGGACCCCTCCCTGGGAGCCCAAGACAGACCCCAAGAAAGAGGGCAGAGGAGCAGCTCTCTCCCACAGGCCTTGATGCCGGCCAGCCTGCCTTCCTAGGAACGCACTGCCCACTGTCTGCCCGGCCGAGGCAGAGGCCTGCGTTAGCAATGGTGATGGCCCCAGCTGGTCCTCCTGTGGGGCATCTCCCAGACAACATCTCGCTCCTCACCAGGACCCTCGGTAGAAGGCTTATTAGTCAGTCTCATCCCCATTTTAGGATGGAAAACTGGCTTAGCCATGGTCACATCACCAGTAAGTAGCCAAGCAGAGACTCGAACCCTCACTGGTGGAGTCTTACTCACTGCCCAGGTGGCCTCTTTGGTAGGAGACCTGGTGGCTGGGCCTTCACGTCTGTCCCCTTTCTGCTTTCAGGGTCCCATTGGGCTAGACGGCAAACCAGTGAGTAGACCCTCTTGGGCCTCAGGCTCTTCCCCCTCCCTTGGTCCTGGTCACTAACCTGGAATCTCTTAGTCCTTCGGCATGACCCCAACTCCTTGGAAAGAAGCTTTAGATAGAATGACGGTTCCTGGAGCAGAAAGTTGGTACCAATGGGAAGGGAGGAGGGGCCATTAGATTGGGTTACCCCTGACCCCAGTGGGCCTCCACCAGGCACAAGTCCGCCACCACCAAGATGGGCCTTCAGCATCTGGAGCAAGAGCCACCCTAGAATGTGGAGATGCTGGGTGCTCCTGGAAGGGAGCTAGGTGGGAGGGCTCACTTGCTCACACTGTTGCTCACACTGTTGCTCCCAGGAACACCAGGGTACCTCCTGCGTCTCCCATCCTCCCCGGGGCTCCCATCCTGGTGGACACACACACACACACACACACACACACACACACACACACACGTCCGAGTCTGTATGGAGGCTGCTGCCCTATCCTGAACTCCCTTGTTCATTTTGATCTTTTGGCTTGAATGACACAAATGCTCACGGGGAAAGGAGACCCCTCCCTACTCTTAGGAAGTAGTGACCTGGGGAGAACTCAACCTTCCAGTGCTCTCAGATGCCACCACTCTCTCTCTCCCTGAACAGCTGGCATCCTCTCAGATGAGGGGCCTGGCTGCCCACCTGGTTACTCCCCTCTGCAGGCCAGAACTAAGCATGAGGTGGCTGTGGTCATCATGTCCACTCACCTCCCAGGACCTGGCAATGGAGGGAGGAGCCACGTGTGGCAGGGCAGGGGTTTCTGGGTTGCAAACAATGTGCCAGGTACTCATGCTCTTCTCCTTCCAGGGCTACCCCGGACCCAAAGGAGAGATGGTAAGACCCCAGCTTTCCTGTCTTCCCTCAAGGGGTGGGGCATCAGCCCAGTACTGCCTGACCAACAGGGCAATAGAGACAGCAAAGATAGAACTTGTTGTAAATTAAAGTCCACTTCCAAGCCTCTCCAAGTGCCTTACCCAGACCCAACTTCTTCAGTAAGTAGAGTCTCATTTTCCATTTGGTCAATGACAACATTCTTCCCAAGATCCCTAAAAAGCTCTTGGTTGGCCCTGGATTTGGCTTTGGGTTGGAGAGCCAGACCACAATCACCACCTCCCCTCGCTGTGTACAGTGCATCCCTCTAGAACCCCACATCAGTGAAGGGAGGAGAGGTGGGCAGGAGACTTCTCCACATAAAAAATGGGGAAAGGGAGCCCCAGAGGAATCTATGCTTGGCCATGTCACACCGAGTTAGAGGTAGCGCCCCTCAGGGATGGGCTTTCATTCAGCGCTCACACTGGAAATCTAGGGAGCCCTCCAGCACCTCATCCTTGGCCTGGTTTCCTCATGCCTGGCCTCCTCTGGCTGCTCTGGACCCTAGGCAGTCCTGCTTCTCTAGGCAAAAGCAGCCTCAGAGAAGGAGAGGTTGATGGAGGTCCTACCTTCCTCCAGCTCCTTCTGCCTCTACAGAGCCTTCAACCAGAATTTCCTCTGTATTGTCTCTGTCCCTCCCTCACCCCACCCTAGGCCACTTCTTCCAGAAAGAAAAGGTCTGCCCCTGGCAGGAGATGTCTACTCTAGGGGAGGGGCCAGTTCTCAGAGGGATTGCTGGGCCATTAAGAGCAGAGGGGCCAGTCCCGGCTGGGATCTGCCCTGCCTCTGGGATTGGTCACATCAGCATGGTGAGCTGCCAGCTTCTGTGGCCACGCCTGGGGCTTGTGCCAGGTCTGAGAGCAACAGGGCCAGCTCCTGTCCCCCTGCCCAGCAGGCTCATGCTGGTACCTTGCTCCAAGTGCTAGGTGAGGACACTCTCCATCCATGCCTGGGGCACTGCCAGGGTATGGGAGGCCAAAACCATGCCCACTGAGGGAGGCCGATCACCTCGTAGATGGAAACGAAGTCAGAGGGATGTCATCTGTGAGGCCTGGGCTTCAGCCCCAGCTTTCTCCTTAATTTGCCATGGGTCCCCTGCCACTCAGCTTCTTCTGGACCTCAGCCTGTTCGCTTGACTCAGACCCAGCTAACATTTACCGCGGATTTTCTTCATGTTGGCATGGAGCTAAGAACTGTACATGTAGTATCTCACTGAATCCTCAGCATGACCTGTGCCAGGAGCTAGGGATACAGACAGCAATATGGAAGACACTGTCCTGCCATCCTTTAGCTCCCAGTGTAATTGGGAGGCATACATTTAAATAATCCCCGATTTAATTAACAAACTGCCTTGGTCATTAGTGCTATGAAAAGGCAGCTCCTGTTACCCTGAGTAACCCCGTATTACAGCACCTCACGCAGGGCTGAGGGTCGGTCAGAGAGGTATTCCTGAGGATTTAACAAAGAGAAAAGGGAATGGGAAGGACATGGAAGAACAGCTTGTGCAGAGGTCCTGAGGCAGGAAAGTCCTTAAACTATCCGGGAGAAGGGCAGTGAAGTAGTGGAGGTCGTGGGTGGAAGAACTGGTGTTGGAACCAGGTCCCCCAGCCCACTTTCCTCTCCATCCCAGCCATTTCCACTGCAAATGCATTTCATGTTGCCCCCACCCTGTTCCTAAGAGTGTGTGCACATGTCTGAAGTAATGGAGACCAAGGCAGGGGTACACTTCCATGTTACCATTGTGGTCGAGGCTTACGGGGTGTGGATGCCAGGTGTTTGGGGCTTTCCTTCCTGGTGGCCTGATGCTACCATAACAGCCTTGGCATGGAGAAGTAGTCATGATGGTCATGAGCTAGCACAGTTCTGTAATCTTCATAACGACTTCTGAGCTGGAGACACGGAGTGGTTGAGTATTTTGCCCAAGGCTATACAACTTCTAAGTAAGCGAGCTGGGATGAAGACCCACGTGGTGATATCTTACCCCTTCACCAGGCCTCCTTTCTGCTGTCAGGACCCTTTGTCTTGAAGGAAAGGACCCTTCTATGGGGCTCCCCTCCCTGCCATCCCTCTGCCCCACCCCAGTTAACCTGCTTCTTCAGAAGTCAGAGCTAATTCAGGGGAAGGATAGGACCACCCATCTCTCTTGACCCCACACCGGTGTGATAGATCCCCTATCTGCCTCAGAGTCATCCATCAAAGACCGACAGGCCATAGAGCTATTAGACTCCTATTTGACTTGGCACAGGGATGCTGAGCTATTAATTCAGTGCTCTGTCTGGTGTAATTATCTTGGTCTGCTTATCATCTGTTTGTCTCCTACTCACTTTCCTCCCCAGCTGGATCTCCCCTCTGCTGGACGTCCATCATGGGAGCTTAATCTATGTCCTCACCTGTTAAAAGGCAGTTACCTCTGCCCCACCCACCTCAGAGTAGCCCCAAGAACTTGATGTAAAGTGTAGACAGGATCAGGGTCCCACTGGTGCCCTAAAGGAAAGTCGGGACTCTTGAACTCACAACTTGTCCCATAATTTACAGGGTGGCTAAGGATGGGAACCATTAATTCCCACCAAGTGTTGAGAACAGTACCTGGCGCACGGGAGACACCACAAGCACCTTAGCCAGCACGTCACCCATGCCTTTCAAGGGGCTGCTGCTTTCAGTGGGAGCTAATTGGTGTCATATGTTATTGGACCTTGAAATTTAAAAGAAACTTGAAATCCAGGTTTTTGTTGTGCTCTCCTTTTTCTCAAAGGTTGGCTTTTAAGTGAAATAAAACTGTGTAGGATCAACCAAATACATCTGGGACTACGAGTGCCCCAGGGACCACCATTTGGGATGTTTGACTCACTCCTGCGAGCTTGTGTAATCCCGAACCTTTGTTTATTTCTTGGTCCCTGGCCCTCTCTCTCTCATCTAGCTCCTCTCTCTGGCCTGGTCACTTGCGTCTGGTTCCTGCCAGATGCATCATTTTCTGCGGATCTTGATACTAAATACTTGGTCAGCCATATGGGCTGGGGTGCCACATGGATTGCCCCAAAGACCACTTGTCTCCCCCTATAAACCTGGGACTTTCCCAGTCTGGCAGTTGGTCCAGTTGGCCAGTCAGGAGCAGGAGAAGGCTCATCTCCCACCCAGAAGGATTGTCCAGGGAATCATGAGCTCATCAAGCCCCAAGAGATGGGCCCAGCAGGTGGGTTCCACAGGCCCTGAGGATGGTGGCTGGAAGGGACCTTAGGCCCCACTAGCCAGGGCACTGCCTGGGCTCAGCCAAGTCTAAAAGCCCAGGCCCTGCCTCCCGAGATCGAGCCCAGTTCAGAGAGCGTGACAGAGTGAAAACAGCTGGACCCTGATGGTCAGACAGACTTGGACTCACGTCCCAGTGCCACCCCATGCTGAGCCTTGTCTGCCTCGCCTCGTCTGGGAGATGGAGCTGATGTGAGCACCTTTCTCACGGGCCAATGGAGTGTGAGCTCAGCATATACTGAAAGCGGCCTCAGGGTGGGTCCTCAAAGCCAGAAGCGCTTGTCCTCCCACTCCCTCTGTGCCAGCCATGAGGCCTCCACATGGGCTCCTTATTGTTCAGAGCCAGCCAGACGCTATGTCCTCAGAGAACGTGGGTCCACGCCTGAGCCCAGGTGCCTTTCTCAGTCCTTTAGATTTGACCAGACACCCTAGAAGGAAACCCCAAGGTCTCATGTTCCTCCAAGGGGCCCAGTACCTGGCTTAAGTCTCTTTGGCCAAAGTTTCCTCCAAAGCCATAAGATAGATGGGCGTGAGTGAGGCAGGCGTCACAGGGCTGGGCCCCCACCTGACCTGTAAATGCAGCCTCCTTCGTAGCCAGGGGCCCAGAGATGATGGTGGAAGGAATGAATGAGGTTGGCACCTATTCTTATCGGCCATGCAGGTGGGGTACAGGCCACACCCCAGGAGCATCTCGGGGCCCAGGAAGACCAGGCGTGGGTGGTGGGGTCCAGCCCTTGCGACCCCAGGCATTCTGAGAAGCACCTGGAAGCCCAGCTTCTAGCACAACCCCCGCCTGGGCCAAAGGCTCTGGCCGGCCTCCTGTGCAACCACTGACCTGTGTGTTTCCTCCCACAGGGCCTGGCGGGTCCCCGAGGACAGCCGGTTGGTACCTCACCCCAATGTCCCCTGCAGAGAGGCTTTGGGCCACTGTGTTTTCCGCTCCAGTTTCTAACGCTCTCCTCTCCATCTCTTCATAGGGGCCCCAAGGAGAAAAAGGAGAAAAGGTAAGCCCCATGGAGGTTTTCTAGAATTTTCATCTCAGGTAGGGCGTGCGCGCACGCGCATACACACACACACACACACACACACACGTAGGAAGGGGTCCAGAGTGGTTACTTTTAAACTTTAGTTCTTATCAGAACCAGGAGGCCCCCGTGGTGTCTGGTACAGAAGAGAGAAAAGGGAAGCTGCTCTGGTTCCTGCTCTGTTGTTCTTGGTGTTGGGAGTGGGGAGAGGAGGGATCAGGATTGGCCCTGAAGCCTGGCCCTCCTCAGCCCCTCCCACCTGCCACCCCCACATGCTGCCTGACCCACCTCCAGGATCCACTGGGATTATGAGGTATCAGTGTGAAAACCATCAGCCTGGCCGCTGCCTGGCCACCTACATTTACTCTCTCCAAATTTCTAATGGAGATTCTGCTGGGCTTGCCCAGATGGGTGGCACAGAGACCTGGCACCCCCAGCACAGAGAAGGCATCTCTGAGGGCCTCACTGCCCCCCACCTGCCTTGCCGTCCAGGGGCATCGGGTGGACCCACCCAGAGGGCCAACCATTTTGGAAGATCCCTCCAGCCAGGCGTGGAGCACAGCTCCTGCCCGTGTCATGGCAAGTGGTGCCTGGCAGTGGAGTCCTGTCCAGGCTCCATGGGCCACATCCAGGCAGGCCCCGGGGTTCTTCCATGCTGCCAATTGAGGGTTGATTGGGGCGGGAGGTTAGTTCTCCCACCTCAGAGAGCTCAGTCCAGGACCAGAGGGGGTCTGGTGGGTGATGAGTGTGCGTGGTGTGTATAAGCCCTGAGGTGCCCCTGGAGGACAGCCACCAGCCAGTGCCTAACACCCTTCTCTCCTTCCCCTCCCCTCAGGGTCAGTGTGGAGAATACCCGCACCGGGTAAGTGAACCCCTAAAACTGATCAGCCTCATCTCCCTGGGCCCCCAGCACCTAGAACTTGGAAATAGGCGCATATAACCCCCTGTGGCCAGCAGCCAGAGTGGGGCCCTGGGTAGCAGGGTTTGCCTGGCCCCGGAGTGTGCCTGTGGTCAGTCGAGTTTGTATGGAGCCAGTCTCCATCCGTGCGTGTCTGTGTATCTGCTCCGTGCTGTCTGGGCTATGAGTCTTCACTGTCTGGGCTGTGAGTCTCCCAGCAGGTGTGTATCTGTGACTCCAAGTGCCAGCTGCTTCCCTCTGCCCATTGCCTCCTCTGTGCGTCTGTGTGAGTGTAACTGCATGTATGTCTGGCTGCCTTCCTGGCCGAATTACAGGGACTTTTGGGTTAGTCATTGTTTCAGAGATGACCAGCCTCCATGGGAGAAGATAGCTGGGGGCAGATTGTACAGTTCAAGGGTGAAGTCTCCGCTTTGCCTCTTGAAGAAGCGATGTTGGGCTCTTTCCAAGCAGAGTGGGGGGGGTTGGGGCTGAGATGGTCTGCCACTCCCCCACCCCACCAGCTCCTTCCTGGTCCTGGCTCTCCCCAAGGCTGCACAGCCCAAAGCCTGCAGCGGTGCACCAGCCGCACTGCAGAGCCCTTCTTGAGGCAGGAGGGCCACGGTATGCATTGCTTCCTCCAGTGGGAGGCCCAGCGACCTGGAAAATGTCCTTCCTTTGGTAGATCCGCCTTGCCGCTCTCAGACCTGGGCAGGCATTTTTCAGTGCCCATTCCCCTGTCCTGAGCCTCATTGTACCCAGAAACACAAACATGGTGTGGCTCACTGGCCGCCCGCCCCTGTCGGGCAGGGGGATGAGGGAGTGGAGACAAGCACAAGCCAGACTCAGAGTGCGCCAGGCTCCGCAGGGCCACCGGGGGGCCTTGCTAGCAGACTCTGCCAATCAGACTCTTAGCCCTGGATTCCTGGGCCAGGAAGAGGCACGGGAGCCTTGAACGTGAGCAGTGAGATTGGTGTTGAGGCCAAGGTTGGGCTGGGCCTGGGCAGGGGCTGCAAGCCAGCAGCCATGTGGACAGAGCCAGCCCGTCAGTGGCATGTGCTCCAGGGACGCAGGAGCCCTGTGTTCCGGCCAGCCTGATCCTGATACAATAATAGAAGGTCAGCTGTGTTTATTTGAAATGATGGGCTCACAGGATTGTTATGTTGCCCGAAGGAAAGACAGCTTCGCCCTGCACAGAAGACAACACAACTGCAGGCGCTTTGGGAGTGTCACCAGACCTGGGTGAACGCAGGAGGGTGGGGCAGGATGGGGCTCTCTGCCCCTAAACCCAGCATAGGGGGAGGGCAGGGACAGAAGCCTCCAGAAGCACCTTGGCCACCAGGTGCAGCAAAACACAGCATTATGGCCATGGCAGTGTGGGGTACAGGTCAGGCAGGGGTGAGAGAGGAGCAGGCCGTGGCACTTGCTATTCATTTGGAAGTGGGTAGGAAAGCAGGGGGTTTCTAGGGCAAGTGGTCAATTGGGGGTTTGTGGGCATGGCGGGTGGCAGGCCTCCAGATCCGCAAGATGCCAGGAGATCCAGGCTGGTCCCTGCCTCTGTTGCAGCCTATAGCACCTGCAGGGAGGGGAGCAGGGGCGAAGGCTGGGATGGAGTCCCCTGGGACAGGGAGCAGGGGAGCTGGGAGCAGTATCTGGGGCCCTGGCACTCACTCTCCCCCTTGCCCTGTCTCACCATCTCCATTCCCCCCTTCCCTCCCAGGAGTACCTAAGCCGCTCTCTAGCAGCTCTGCACTCCAACCAGATAATTACCCTGAAGGTTTGTAGGTTCTCTTCCTGAAGGTCTCTGGCCCCGCTCTGCTGAGAGGCTCCTGGACGCACAGGCCAACATTGCACGTTCTCGGGCCCCTGGTGGGAGAGGGGTGGGGGGGCTCTGGGTGCAGCAGCTGCCCGGGAAGGTGGCCATGACCTAGAAAGGCCATGATTAGGCACCCAAGCCCACAGCTGGGCACATTCTCAGCCCAGGTGTTCTCTGGTTCTTAACACTCATCCCAGGGACCTCGTGGGAGTTGAAATGCTTTCAAAACAAAAGGTTGGTTAGATGCCATCTTTGTTTTAACTTGGGTCTAGCCACTTCCTAGAGCCGCTGGGTGCTCAGCTGCATGGGCAGGGAGATGGAAGCAGCGAGGTTTTCCAGAAATGAAAATCACAAGCAATACTGTGATTGCAAGTTGCCTCTCCCAAGCAAGTGGTTGGACCTCCTTGCCCAGCCTCTATTTTCCAAGCCGTCCAGCCCCAGGGTGAGACCTTGGTAGCACTTATCTTGTGCCCACACTGGCCACACCCTCAGGCAGTTCAGCCCCCGGGAACCAGGCTTGGCACTACCCTTGACCACCTCACAGAATCGCTGACATCGGCCTTTCTCATTCAACCAAAAAGAGCACCCAGAGGCAGCCACACACCAGCCTGGCTTCAAGTACCAATTTAGCTGGTCCTGTGGCTCCTATGTAACCAGAGCCTCTGAGTCTCCTGCCCCCAGCCCAGCAGCCCATGTTCACCACCAGGAATGGATGGGGCCGGCAGTGCAATGTTGGGTTGTGTGTCGGGCGGCTTTTTCAGCCCAGCGTGGCCACCAAGGGCAGGCCCAGGCAAGGAGGACCACTCTCCCTGTTGGAGGATGCTGCTGGCCAATACCCCAAGGGCCGCTCCTCCTTTAAGGGACGGTGTACCCTCCAAGGCAAATTCAGCACGGCACCCCCGAAGCCTCAAGAGCACTGGGTCCATGCCTCCCCTCCCTGTGCCTCACACTCGCTAATCTCTCTTTTCTCTCTCCTCCGTTCCCTCTTGGCTGCCCTGACTTCCTGGTGACTTTTGGCATCCTCCTGAACACCTGCGACCTTTGGCCTTTGCCCTCTGGCCTTCCAACTCATCTTTCTCCTCAGCTGCTGCCTCTCCTCAATTCAGTGCGACTGGCACCACCCCCAGTCATTAAAAGGCGGACCTTCCAGGTAGACCCCTTCCCTTTGCCTCCACCTCCTGTGGCCTCCCTGGGGCTCCGTGAGACTCTGGGCCTGAGAGGCCAGCGGGGGCTGCAGACAAAGACAGAACCTCACTCTTTTGTGGTTAAATTAAACTAGACAAAAATGGACCAGTCCATGCCATAGACCCGGAGACACACAGATCCCCAACTGCCATTGCCCAGGAGCCTCCACAACAGCCGTCACTGGTGCCAGCCACCGTGTCCCACATTTCACAGGCCTGATTTCATCTCAGTCAGTCACTCAACAGTTTTGTGACTCGGGCATGGTCATCCTTATTTCTCAAACGAGGAAGTCAAGGCTCAGAGATGTTAAGTAAGTGGCAGAGGACCCAGGTTCTCTGTCTCTTACTAGCTGTGCAATTTGGGGCAAGTTACTTAACCTTTCTGTGCCTCGGCTTTCTCGTTTGTAAAATAAAGCTACTGCATCGGGTTGCTGTGTATGCAAAGTACTTAGACTAGCTCCTAGCACAGTTTGATTGCTAGAATTAAATTGGGGCTCAGAGAGAAGAAAATTTGTGCCCAAGGTCGCACAAACAGCAAGAGGCAGAATGGGAATTGGCAGCAGATCTTCAGACCCCCACTCACCCAGGGCTCTCTCAGTTGGCCCTATACCCTTTATATTTAGAAATGCAGATTGCTTAGCATCTGATCACTTGTAACCTGAGTTTGAGGAATGAGGGAGTTTGCAGAGGGAATGTAGCGCACAATCAACAGGTGTCATCACTGTGAGCAACTGATTCCTTCTTCCTGCCTTACTAACCCAACGAGGCTGGGTAGGACTAGACCACAAAGAACAAGAGACCTCAGACCCAGGGTTCAGGCTAAGGTACTGCAGCTCGATTCTAGGCCAGGCAGCCCGCAGCTCCCACCCACATCCTTAGCCTTCCTTACATTATGCAGGGTGTATTCCCAAGGCCACAGGGATGCTGGAAGGAACAGGGCTCAGAGATGCTCCCTGCAAGCCTGACAGCATGGCCTGGCGCCACCATCTGTACTCCCACCATCAGGAGTACAGAGGCCCGCATGTCAGGCACCTGATAGAACAAGGCTGAAAAAATCACTCCAATGAACGACTAAAAATACAGAGGGACACGTGATGGGTGTGTTACCCGAGCCTGCATATCCCATTACACCAGCCAAATCCTCGAGAGCCTCCATATGCTCTGAGTGCTTACCCAAGCATGGCTATTCAGGGGGCCCGCTGGCAGCTCAGAGAAGCACCAGGCCCACCCCACTGTCACCCACTCCCACCCAGACTCCATCCCAGGAGAGCTGGGTCCTTGCTCTCAGAGCGGCCATTCACCTCAACCCAAGCGGCCACCTCCGGGCCTCAGCTGCATTAGCTGCTACTTGTTGAGCCCTCGCTAGTTCCAGGCACTGTTGTAAAAGTTCTACATGGATCATCTCTTGTATTCCCACACCGGCCGCTGCCAGTGGCGGTCCAACCGTCATCATCCTCACCTTTCAGATGAAGAAATCGAGAGGGGCCCAGGCATGTTACTGCCTCCTTTTTCCAGAGCCAGGGGTGGGTGAGCCAGAAGTCTCTGTGCTGCGCTGGCCTGGTTTCCAAAGCAGAGAGAGAGGGTTAGCGGCCCTTCCTGCTGCAGCTTCGGCCTGTCAGCCATGGTGGGACATAAAAAGGTTTCTCCATTTCCTATCAATAAACCAATATTGATTTTACAGGCTCTGTAAGATACTTAAATACTGGGTCTAATATTAGTTGAAACAGGACACTTTATAAGAGAGATGATGTGCTTAGCAGATGGTGTTGGAGGTCACTTCCAACGTGTAGAAAGTTGGACGGTGAGCAATGTTTGCTGGGGGCTTACTTGGAATAAATAGGAATAGTCTGGAGTTCCGAGTTGGGGTCCTGACTCCCCCCTGAATTCTCATGTGACCTTGGTCAGGGAACTCAACCTCCCTGAGCCTGTTTACTGTAAAGTGGGACCTTTACTCTTTTCTGCACCTGCCTCCTTCAGCAGGAGCATTCAACACCCTCAAGGAGCTTCTCGGGGTGTGGCAGGATGAAGCCCAGAGTAGCTCTGCTGGGTGCCATCTGCCCTAGGATGTCCCGGCCGAGAGCTGGCTCAAGCAGGTGCTGCTAAAATCTTACAGTTCTCATCCTGAAGCTGTGCGCTCCTGTTTATAATCATCATTTCCCTCCGTAGAGTTTGCAGGAAGCATCATCAGCTCCCCTTTTTATGCAGGGAGGCAGGAGTCAGACAGGCTCACTGAGATCCCCTGAGCAGGGTGGGCGGGCCTGGAACTCAGGCTGCCTGCGTCCCCGAAGCCCAGCCTAGAGCTCCCGCACCTGCCGGGCTATTCTGTATTAACCTGTCTGCAGGGGTGGGGCCCTTGTCACAAGACCTGAGCCAAGATCATCTCTGAAGAGCTCCCTTTGGATAGTCTGATTGGTTCCCTGCTCCAGGCTCTCACCTCCTCCTAAGGGAACATGATGCTGCCCCTTCCTCCCAGGCCCTCACCCATCCTGATGAAACTGGAGGACTCATGCCCCACCTGAAGGGGGCGCCATTCCCCAATCCATGATTGCCCCCAGGAATGTGGGCCTAACTGCCAGAGCTCCCAGTTTTTCATCAGAACCCATCAATCCAATTTTTATTTATTTATTTTTATTTTTTACTTAAAATCTCTTGCCCAATTGTTTAGTGAGCCAAACAAAAGTCTATGATCTCTGATCTGATTTGATCCTCTGGGCCACATCACCAAAAACGACAAACAGCTGCATTAGGAAAGAAGGGACCGCTGTACCCATTCAGTGGCTGAGAAGCCAGGGCGCAGAGGGAGGACATGGCTTGCCACACGGCAGGAGCAGAGGCAGGCCCCGTGCCAGGCTGCCTAGGGGACTCTGGCGCTCTGGCCAGGCTGGGAACAGACCTTCCACCAGGGGTCACCTCGTTCACCACTCTGCCTCTGCCACCGCAGCAGAGCTGTCACGCTGGGACCAGCAAGTCCTCCCTGGAAGCCCCTCCTCTTGGGAGCCCAATGTCTTGGCCGTCTCCTTGCTGCCACCAGTCCCTGCATGTAGTCACACCAGCAGCCTCGCCATCACGCCACCACCGCAGCAGCCTCACCATCACACCACCACTGCCTCCCCACCAGAACCCACGCAGGCCTTCACCGGGTGCATGGCACTGGGGTGGGAATTGCTCTTCAGCCTGGGGGTCTCTCTCTAACATTTGTTTCCACGAATCTCAGGGTGAACAGGGCCAGGCTGGTATCCAAGGCCCACCAGGGCCACCAGGCCCCCCTGGACCAAGTGGACCTCTCGGGCATCCGGGACTGCCAGGGCCCATAGGACCACCTGTAAGTAACCCTTTTCTCTCTCCGTGGCCTCCTCTTCCAAGGTTTGTTCTAAGAATTCTCTGGAAGCATCCAAACTTTGCGTAACCAATGAGAACCTTGTCCCAGTCGAATGGCCAAAGCATCCTGGCAAGGCCATTGAACACGGGTAGCCTGTGCAAGGAACTGCCCATCCCTGCCACACTCACCTGTTGCACTCTGGTTCTGAAAACACCCCTCCTGGGGCCATGTCCTCAACTCCAGCCATTGCTTTCTAGGCAGGAAGTCACTGACAGGCTACCCCAGCTCTGCAGAAATGGAAGTCTCCAGGGCTACCTCTGATGGCTATTCCCTGACCCCTGGGCTTGGGAGAACCTGAAGTGGGGCCAGTGAGTTCTGACGGAGAGTTGTCCCACCAGCTGGCACTCCTAACAAACATGCCTTTTCTGGTGTGTGCAGGTTTCCCACTTCTAAGCCACCAGCTGGATGCCAGGTCAGCCAGGGGTCCCTGCATCAAGCCTGAGGACTGGCATGGGCCCAGGGAGGCTGGCAGGCACCCCACCTCCAGGCAAGACCACACACAGGTGACTATTTAAGCCCAGTGGCCACCAAGTCACCCATTCCCAAGCACTGGCCAAGACCTGGGTCTTTCTCAACCCATTGTAGTGCAAGAAAGCAGCAGGGCAGGAGAATAACCCAACAGGCATCTGGACTTCTTTGGAGAAAATGGGTTCTCAATAAAGAGTTAAGATTAATGGCATCTGTCACTGGAGGGACAGGGTGAAGGACAAAGTCTGTTTAATAATGTTTTCCCATGTGGCTAACACACAAACAAACCTGGTTTTCTTTCTTAGGACTGAAACCTCATTCATTCATCATGAAAAGTTTGAGATATAGACAGAGAAAAGGCTTTAAATGGTCTCTTTTCCTATATTCAGCGTTCACCATCATTCCCATTTTGGAGAGTCCTTCCATTTTCCTCCTTAAATATATCTGCATCTGAACATTTCCAGGTTGATAATGTTCTGACTAATACAGCAGTTTGTACCATTACTTTTTCATTTGCCATCATAAAGCATGCTCTTTCCCACATCAGGCGTCTCCCATTACATGGGTTAATGAGTTCCCTTTTACTATCTGTATCCTTGAACCTAAATGTCTGCACACCTGATTGTCACTGGGATGGAGCCCCACCCACCCACCCCCCCAGGAGAAATTGCTGAGTCATGACCTCCCTGCCAAATGGTCGTCAATGAGTACAGTGGCATCTGAGTCACTTGGCTTCACCTCTTAGCCCCTCAGCTGCCCCAGCTGCCAATGCCGAGGCTCAGGGTGGGGTCTCCTGGGCTAGGCGACAGCTCAGGCTGAGCGGCACCTGCTTGGCTGGAAGGGGGCACAGCGGTGTGAAACTAGTTTGCTGGGGGCTTGGCTCTCCTGCCCAGCTTGACCCCCTCCACGGATTTTAAATATTTCCATCATTTCCCCCCAGGACCTCAGGGAAGGCGATTAGTCCTACTTTCATGAGTTTCTAGAAGGGAAAATGGAAAACCTGAAAGGAAGTGAAATTTAGGGAATTGAACCAAACCAACCTGGGAAAACCAAAGAGTGCTCAAAGTCCACTTCTTTGCTGGCTGGCCTCCCCAAACACATCGGGCTCCCATTTACTGAACCTAAGCCAGATGGTTTTCTTTATAAAGGAAAAAAAAAACAAAAACAGAAAGAGGGTTTTTAAACCAGTTGAAACAGCCCAGACTCCGGCATCAGCGTTTCCTGAAGCCCATGTTTGCCATCCAAACCCGCTCCCACCACCGCGTGGAGACAGCACATCTTCCCTCGCCTCTCCCTCGGGCTCCTGAACCCGTGCCACCACCCCACTGTGGGCTGCCATGGTCACAGTGCCCGGTGGGACCGAGACAAAGGGCTCCCCCGCAGGCTGGCAGGGCCAAAGGCAAAATCATGACTGGTGGCTTTCCAGGGAGGGGTCCCAATTAGGAGGTGGGCGGGTGGGGATCTGGACCAAACCACACTGTCGACTTAACATGATGCCACTGACCTATTTTCCAGTGGGCAAGCACAGAGAAGATGCCCACGGCACCACATGGCTCCAGAGAGGATCCCCAGCCTGGTGTCCCCATGTGCCCTCAGCAGGTTTCAGACACCCTCCCAGGATCCTCTGATCTGTTCTCTAGCATATCCAAAACCCTTAGAGCTCCTCAAGCACCGCTCTGTCCCAGCATCCCCTGTAAACATGACTAACCTCAACTTTTTACCTGTGGAACCCACCTCCACTCACATCTCTCTTACTTCTGCAGGGCTTTCCTGGGCCTCCTGGACCAAAGGTGAGGGCCCTTTGGGGTGATATACTGAGTGGGTGGGAGAGTTCCCTGCAGGAGGAGGGGCAGGCAGTACTGAAGGGTTCTGCGTAAGGAGCTGAGAGGGAGCTGAGCGGAGAGATGAATCAGGCTTGGCTCAGTTCCCTAGGAACTTCTAGGGTCCCACAAGGATGGACCATTTGTGTGCTCAGCTGACCAAGTCCTATGGCTGGTCCTACCTCCAAGGAGCTTAAAAGAAGCTCTGGGTTGATGTCCAGGACACTGTCGAAAAATCCCAATAAAAGTGTTTCCTAAGAGGTCAGACTAGAAAGGACCTCCAGGGTCATCTGGTCTCTTCTGAAACCTTATCTGGAAGCTCATGATGTCAAACAGACTCTCCCTCTGAAGCAGGGAACCTGGGGCTCTGAGGATGAGAAGCTGCAAAGCCCAACCATTTTACAAATGATGCTGAGGGCCCGGGGCAAAGTGACTGGTCCAAGTTTTGGACAGAGAATCGGTGGTGGAATCAAAACTGAAACTCAGGTCTCCTGCCAAGTTGACTTGTTCTAAGGAGCAGAGCAGTCTCTGTTACTGCTCCAGGGTTGGTTGCACGTGGAGGTCGGGAGGATTTAGACACGGGGAGGTAGAGAGTGGGGATGTGAGGGGAACAGCAGGAGCTGAAGTTTGGCATGAGGAAAACCCCTCTAACCGTCTTCTTTTTATCTTCCCACCTCTCCCCCTCCCCCTAGGGAGACCCAGGGATCCAGGGCTACCATGGCCGGAAGGTAAGAAGTGGAGGGAGTGGAATCTCACCATGATGCACACACACATAATTTTGCACAAACACTCACCCAGCATGAGCTTCATAATGCGTGTGAGGTTGGCTGGACAGAGGTCTTGTCTCCACTTAGGGTAGCAGGAGTCTGAGGAAGGGACAGGGCCTTGGGCAAATCAGTGGTCCCCCTGGATCTCTGACCCAGTAGAGTCTCCCCCACCAACCTGCGTGGCTGTATCTGTACCAAGGAGCTCAGGCTCTCCAGGCAGAGCTCCATGTTGAGCATGGTTGGGGAAATGGGTTAGGGGCCCAGCCCTGTTCTCTGGCAGCTCACAGGCCAGAGAGATGGGATTCCTGTACCAATAGCCCCAGTGAAGGTTGTCTGTGCTGGTTGCTGCCATCACAAAGCGCTGTGAATACAGGGTGGTGAAGAGGTTAATTCCAGGTTGGCAGGAGTTGGGAAGTCTTCTGGGAGGTGACAGCCTATGAGCTCAGTCCTGGTGAATGGGTAGGTATGCCAGTTAGCTATTGCTGTGTAACGAACCATCCCAAACGTACTGGCTTGAAATGACAATTTCTTTCTCATGATTCTTTGGATTGGCCATCTGAGAGTACACTGGTCTCCCCTGGCTCATTCACACAATCACACTGCATGGCGGATGGAAAGGCCAAGACAGCCACCTCCACATGTCACCACACATGATTGGCACTGCTGTGAGCAGGGTGCCTCTTTCTCCCTCCACTGGGCATCTCAGTGCCCCCCCTACAGCCCCCAGTGGACTAGACAGTTTTCCTTATAGTGCAGCAGGCCCAGGGCAGTGTTCAAAATGGGCGAGTCCCAGTGCACTGGCATACATTTTCTGATGTCCTATTAATCAAAGCAAGTCACATGGCCAAATCATGTGGGCGGCGGGAGGGGACTCAGCTTCCACTTCTTGTGGGAGGAGTGGCAAAGCATTTGTGGCCATTTTCAATCCGCCACTGGGTCCTTCAGTCAGCAAATTTCAAGGGAAATGGCATTTGAGACAGGGAAACTGTTTGAACCAAGGCCCAGTGGCGGTCCTTATAGTAACTATGAAAACAAAAATAATCTTAATAAAAATCATCCCTTATTGAATACCCACCATGTTGCCAGGCTGTTCTTCAATGTGACCTGCATCGTTTCTGGTCCTAAAACCTCCCTATGAGACTGCATGTCCAGGTCTGGGCCCTTCTCATGGAACCACCTCCTACATGGAGCCCATCCGGCCCGCAGACCCTGGCTGGGAAGCCTCTAGACTAGAGAAGCCAGGGAAAGGGAAGAGGCAGGCCGGAAAGGGGGACACATGGCGGGGGTGGGGGGTGGAAATGGAATCACTCCTGAGAAGCTCATTCAGCACACTCCGTAATCCGGACCATTTTATGGGAGTTTGGTGGGTGAGATGGCGAGACCTGAGAGTTCTGTAATTAGTTCCGCATAAACTGAGACGTTTGCACTGTGTCAGGAAGTGGAAATTATAGCCCCCACGGTTGTCTCTATCCACTCGAACAGACTCACAAAATGTACTGCCTCCTGGAGCAGAGCAGGTCAGTTTTCCCATTAGCAGCCACACCAGTTTTTTCGAGCGGTGGAGAGAGAAACTATGGGGCCGGCCGAGATTGCCCTAGGATCATGGCAATGCCCGCAGCCAGTATCCATACCATGGCCGTGTTGTATTCTCCTGCCAACTGCGAGTCTGGTTCATCCAGAAAGGAGCGTGGGGGATTGTTTCGTAAAAGGACTCGGTTTACGGCTGGAGTATCGTGATGATAGAGGCCCTGGTCCCCTGAGGGCAGCCATCCTGGGCTCAGACTGTGGGACAGATCATTCAACCCGCTGTGGTCCTGCTGACAGGGGGAAGCTCCTGGCCCCCAAGAAGCCTGTTCTGGGGAGAGACGGTTCAGGGCTGGGAGAGAGGCTCCACTCCGGCATGGAAGGGGCTGGCGTGAGTGCTGATGGGAACCTTTGCAGGGAGCTCCCTGTCACCGGAGTGTTCGGATAGGGTCTGGCATGTGTTGAGCAGCTTCTAGATCAGATTGGAGACAGGATTAAAATCCCTCCAGCTCAGGGAAACTATGGCTTCCTGGGGACAGAGTTGGCTCCATTCTCCATAGAGAGCAACCCTGGCTTCGGAGGGAGTGTTGGTCTCCTCAGCCTTTATCAGGCCTTTCTTCACCTATATCACAAGCCTCAGCCAAGGACATGTTTATTGATCTTTAGAGAAAGGGGAAGAGAGAGAGAGAGAGAGAGAGAGAGAGAGAGAGAGAGAGAGAGAGGTGAGAGAAGGTATATAGAAGTGAGAAAGAGACATCAATTGCTTGCCTTCCGTATGTGCCCTGATGAGGAATGAACCCAGGACCTTTCGATATATGGACGATGCTCCAGCCAAGCCACTTAGCCAAGGCACAAGCATCACCCCTTTTAGATCTACAAGGAACTGAGAAGGCCCTTCTTCTCCATGCTCAGCTCTTGCTCCTCGCCCTTCCTTTGTCTCAGACCACCCGCTCTGCCCTTCCACAGCGGCCTCTGTGGAGTCTGCAGGGCTGTGAGCGAGTAGCTCCCTCTCATGTCACTCAGGCTTCTGGAAGGCTCCTCTGGCCTCCACTTCTCCCAGCCTGTCCTTGAGTCTGGTCAGTAGGTGTTCCCGGAGCCCGAGGTGGTCGCAGCACCCTCATGTCTGGCTGGCGCTCCCTGTGCCGGGATCCTAGTTCTGTTGTTACTTCAGCAAAGCCCAGAGGGTATGCACTGGGCACTGATGGCCAGCAGCAGAGGGCTCGCCTCTCAGGGTCAGTCAACTCTCAGCAGGCTACAAGCAACTGACCACTGCCCAGCCCCTCTGATCGCCATGTCCAGGTGGTTTGCCTCCTGTCGGAACTCTGAGATGAAGAGACCACTGCCCAAGGACAAGTGCAATAATTCTTCACATCTCTGGTGCAGCCAAAGGTCCTTCATTCCCTAGCTTCCTCGATCCTTATCATGGCTGCCAGCTGGTGAGCAGTGCGCTGGAATTGGAAGCCAGGTCGCATGAGTCCAGGTCCAGAGGCCAGTCTTCTCCCTGGTGCAGAAGTGAGTTTCTGCTCAGGGGTCTCACCCAGGCTGAGCCAGCTGTGCACAGACCACCGTCCACTGTGGTTTCCCTGGAAGTAGAGAGCTCTTCCCTCAAGCACCCTTCCTTTGCCCATCATTTCTCTGTTACTCTCTTCTCCCCTCTCTGCTCTCTGCTTGGAGTAAGGCACAGGTGCTGAGATGAGTTTGCTCCCCACCCCAGGGAGGAGTGAGTGCTAGCAGGTGGGAACACAGGGCTGGGACAGGGGCCAGGCTGTGAGGGGGACCTGTGGGGTAACTGAGGGGCCCTCCACATCTGCTTCAATTGCTGTGCCCTAGCAACATGACACCCATGTGGGGAGGCCTCTCTTCCAACATGAGGTGGAACTTAGCTTTCAGCAGAGATCTTTCTCAGCCCATGCACTTTGCTAATGATTAGCTCCATCC